>JAFEMH010006188.1:0-132505 GCA_022495995.1 Adenophora triphylla var. japonica | reverse complement strand
GAAAGACAACAACATACAAGTCGACAAGGACCATGACTTCGTGTTCAATATAACATCGCGAGACAAAGGGAGAAATGGAAGTACACCATTGGAAACGTGAACTCTTACGTTACATTATTTGGGTAGACATAATGGCTTGCTAGAGTCCGCTATGTCTTATGAGGTTCGATATGATCGAACTCATTGCGTCAACATAATGTAATCCTATCTGGGTCACACACAACTAGAATGAATTTGATTAAACCTGAGGAAGAATAAAGTTGAGAGTTTCAGATTCTGGGTTACGGTATAGCACGCGCGACACAAAATCAGTGCCAATGGCTTAATATCGTGCGACAACAAAATCGCCGAATAGCCCGTAAGGCGCGTTTGACCGTAATCCGTTTCCTAATACGATTAGGAGAAGTATTCTATACTATCAGTATAAATACAAGGGTTCTCGTTAACCCTAAAGCTAGCCTAAATTTTCAATCAAAATTCACAACAAAATACCTCTCAATATTCTTCTAAGGTTTATAGATCTAGCAATCATCAAGAAATTGTTCTTGGATTCTATTCAAAGGTGTGGATACCAAAAGAGGGTCTTCGCTCGTTCTCATCGATCAAGGCCTGTGAGTTCAAGCAAGCTTCAAGAACGAAGTTTGTGATTAATATCACATAATCAAAATTGTTCGATAGCTCAAGAACCGGAAAGCGTTTCAAGGTTGGTTTAATTCTATCTCATAGGAATTTAAATTAATTATATAGAACGGGATCCTTGGGCTTCCTTGGGTTTTATGTTTTTAATGCTTAATTCCCATCGCGCATGGACCCAGAAACCCAACAGAAGGTATCGCAGCCCCGTTCGTATGGTTAAGTTTGAATTAACATGCTAAGATTTAAGATATAAATTGTTTATATGCTTATTGCATGTTTTGTATGCGATAGAATTTTTAATTGTTTTGAAACAATATGCCTAAAATCGTGTTCTATGATATTGAATTAAATCGTTAAAAGGATGTTTTACGTGATTTAATTGATGTAATTTCCTGTATTGGTTCGAATTGAGTCACCTCGGCTACTTTGGTGTCGCGCGACAAAAGCATGTCTCAGGTCATCAGGTCCGCTGCGACTATCAAGCCTCGGCTGCTTGTCACGCGACATAATAAGCCAAACGACTCGCACGCCTTTGACCAATTTTTCTCGCTATTCACGTAACAGAGTACAACCCAGTATGTCGGTGATGAAAATCTGATGTTATAAAAATTGAGTTTATATCCCGCCATAGATTGGATTCATTGATATACATGATTACATTGATTAAAATGATATTAATTATTGCACGTATAAGGAAAATCGATGTTATAAAATTAAGTTTATAGGGCTATGCTAGATTAATTCATTGTTTATGCATGCTTAGTTAATTAAAAATATGATTTTATTAATTGTTGCGATGCATGAATTATGTGTTCTTACATGTTAAGAATTTTAAATGTTTAGTTGAAACATTATATTATAATTTCCTGAATGTTTTGAAACATTAAGATTTTGGTTTATGATTGTTCATGAGAAACAAGTCATATTACGCAAAATTTTAAAAGGAAACTGATTGTTTAATTAAAAGTGTTGATTATGTTGCAAATCGAGCTGATTTCGACATTGTGCATGTCTAGAAAAGCCTCGACGAAGGAGAGATTTGGTACTTAAGTAGTCCTCGTGGCTCACCTATCTTCCCGGGAACTTACTCGGTGCACGATTATGACTATCTTTGCTGATGTGCTTATAATCTACTTTAAAGAACCTTCATTTAACTTTTAAGTTCTTTATGCCAATTCATGATTAAAACACTTGAGACCATTCAGATAGTTTTGGGTGGGCTTGCTATAGCAAGGTACTTTGATTCTATTCGAATGCGAGCAAGACGAGAAAATGGTGGTTCCTATACGGTTAAAGTGAATGAACTTAATTGGGTTATCAAAATGGTTTTGGACCCAAGGCATAAGATGAGATTAAAATATGCTTAGACATATGATGTCTTGAATAAATCTCATAAAAGATCTAAGAGTCATATATGTGATATGATTGATGTTTCTACCTAATTAATTTAGTTTTGAGCGGTTTGCCATAGCAAACTTGAAAATAAATTAAAGTTGAATCTTAGCCCATTAAATGTATATTATGCTTATTTTGCATTGGAAGGTGTATAATTTAGTGGGAGCATTTTATGTAAATGCGTTATATTTCTCATATGATATGTTTACTTATATGTGTTCATATTTTATGTATATCTTTTTGTAGAATAAATGACATCAAACAATAATCATCATCAAGCTACGATCTCTCCTTGAGAAGGAGAAATTTGGAAGAGAATGGTACAAACTATATGGATTGGATCCGTAGCGTGAGAATTATTCTCGAGCAAGAGGAAAAAGCATCGTTCTCGAGGAACCTATTCCCACCCGAACCTGCTTGCCCAATGCTACTAGGGCAGTGAAGGATCAATATCTGAAGCACAAGCGTGATTCTACAGATGTTGGATGCCTCATGCTCTCCGCCATGTGCAAGAATCTTCAGAAGGATCTTGAGCACTTGGGGACAGTTGATCTAAACAATCGACTGTTAGAAATGTTCCAAGTTCAAGCTAGGCAAGAAAGGTACAACACAGTTAAGGTCCTGACCTCATGCAAGATGAGTGAAGGACAAGCTGTTGGTCCCCATGCTCTTATGTTGAAGGGCCACATTGAGCATCTTGAAAGGCTCGGTTTTCCAATTAGCCAAGAGTTGGCTACTGACATAATATTGAATTCATTGCCAAAAAGTTTTAGTAATTTTATAATGCACTATAACATGGGAGGCATGAATAAAAACCTTTCGAGTTAGTTGAAATGTTGAACAACTGCGGAAACCAATATTGTCGAGAAGAAAATCGATCAGTGCGATGGTTAACAAGGGGAAGGGTTTCAAGGGTAAGGGAAAGGCAAAGGTTGCTAATCCTAAGGTAAATGTTGCCAAACCCAAAGAAGCTGCCAAGCCTAAAGAGGCTAAGCCCAAGTCCCAAGAGGATGCAGTCTGCTTCCATTGCAATGATATTGGACATTGGAGGAGAAACTGCACAAAATACAAGGAAGCCTTGAAGAAGAAGCGAAAGGTGTTGCTTCGACTTCGAGGTATCTTTGTTATAGATATATTCCTATCTACTTCTAGTTCTTGGGTATTGGATACCGGATGTGGAACTCACGTTTGTGTAAATGTGCGGTGGTCTAAAGAGACAGAAGGATGCTTAAGGAAGGTGAAGTGGACTCTACGTGTGGGGAATGGAGCAAGAGTTCTTTGCATTAGCCGTAGGAACTTATGAAGTTACTTTACCTAGTGGAATAATACTTGTTTTGAACAATTGTTATTACGTTCCAGCTTTAAGTAGGAATATTATTTCGATTTCATGTTTGGATAATGAAGGTTTTAATTTTCTTATATGTGATAAGAAGTTTTCCATTTACAAGAGTGATATGCATTATTGTACTGCTATTTCATTCAATGGCCTTTATATACTTGATGTTGAAAATCGTGATAATGATGTCTATAACATTAACAAGAAATCTAAACCCAATGATGTAAACCACACTTACTTATGGCATTGTCGTCTTGGCCATATAAATGAGAAACACATTTCTAAACTCCACAAAGATGGATTTTTAGACTCACATGAATATGAATTATATGAGACATGTGAATCTTGTTTACTTGGCAAGATGACCAAGGACCCATTTATCAAAACTAGTGGAAGGGCGGGCGACTTATTAGGCCTCATACATATCGATGTATGTGGACCTATGAGTAGCGATGCTAGGGGAGGATTTCGGTACTTCATAACATTCACTGATGATTATAGTAGATTTGGATATGTTTATCTAATGAAACATAAAAGTGAATCGTTTGAGATATTTCAAAATGAGGTGCAAAATCAACTTGACAAAACTATTAAAGTACTTCGATCCGATCGAGGTGGTGAATATTTGAGCCAAGAATTTGACAGTCATCTTAAGAGTTGTGGAATCGTTTCAGAACGCTCTCCACCCGGAACACCACAATGGAATGGTGTGTCTGAAAGGAGGAATAGAACCTTGTTGGATATGGTTCGTTCTATGATGAGTCAAGTTGAGCTTCCTTTATCCTTTTGGGGACATGCACTAGAAACTGATGCTATCACTATAAACAGAGTTCCTACCAAATCGGTTCAAAAGACCCCATATGAGATGTGGCATGGAAGAAAACCTAGTTTGTCTTTCATGAAGATTTGGGGTTGCGATGCATATGTCAAGAAGTTAACTTCTGACAAGCTAGCACCTAAGTCTGATAAATGTGTTTTCGTGGGTTATCCTAAGAAAATCAAAGGATACTATTTCTACAACCGAAACGAGAACAAAGTGTTTGTTGCTCGAAATGGTACTTTCTTAGAAAAGGAGTTTCTTCGCAAAGGAACCAATGGGAGTAATATAGATCTCGAAGAAATTCGAGAACCCGAAAACAACATTGAACCTATGGTAGAGACTGAATCAAGTTCACAAGTAGTTGTGGAACCGGTTCAAGATGCACAAGTTCTTCGCCGAAGTGGTAGGTCACGATCCGAACCCGAGAGATATGGATTTCTCGTTACGGAAAGTGATGAAGTGGAGTTAATCGAAAACGATGAACCTACCTGCTATCAAGAGGCGATGTCCGCTCCTGATTCGAAAAAATGGCAAGAAGCCATGAAGTCCGAGTTACAATCCATGGCTGATAATCAAGTTTGGAACTTGATTGATCCACCCAAAGGTGTAAAAATCATAGGGTGCAAATGGGTCTTCAAGAAGAAGACCGACATGGATGGAAAGGTGCACACATATAAGGCTAGGCTTATAGCTAAGGGATATAGGCAGATTCATGGCATCGACTATGATGAAACCTTTTCGCCTGTAGCTATGCTTAAGTCCATTAGAATTTTAATTGCCATAGTCGCATATTATGACTATGAGATATGGCAAATGGATGTCAAGACAGCTTTCCTTAATGGGAAGTTACTTGAGGATGTATACATGATACAACCTGAAGGTTTTGTCAGTCCAGAAAATTCTAACAAGGTGTGTAAGTTACATAAATCCATTTATGGATTGAAGCAAGCTTCTAGGAGTTGGAATCTACGTTTTGATGAAGCAATCAAAGAGTTTGGCTTCATCAAGAACGAAGATGAACCTTGTGTATACAAGAAAATTAGTGGGAGCGTAGCACTATTTTTAGTGTTGTATGTCGACGATATCTTACTCATTGGAAATGACATTCCTGCACTACAGACTGTCAAGTCTTGGTTGGGAAAGTGCTTTTCAATGAAAGATATGGGCAAAGCTGCATATATCCTTGGTATCAAGATCTATAGAGATAGATCCAAGAGGATGATCGGTTTAAGTCAAAGTACTTACATTGACAAGGTTCTTAAAAGATTCCAAATGGAAAATTCTAAAAGAGGAAACTTGCCAATATTGCATAGTATATCTCTTAGCAAGACTCAAAGTCCTAAGACTAATGATGAGCGAAAGAGAATGAATGGTATTCCATATGCTTCGGCAATTGGGTCTATCATGTATGCTATGTTATGTACTAGACCCGATGTCTCGTGTGCTCTAAGCATGACGAGTAGGTAACAATCGGATCCCGGCGAACCACATTGGATAGCAGTCAAGAATATCCTCAATTACTTACGAAGAACTAAGGATGTATTCTTGGTCTTTGGAGGAATGAAAGAAGATCTTGTAGTGAAAGGCTACACAGATGCTAGCTTCCAAACCGACAAGGATGATTTCGATCCTTGATCTGGATTTTTGTTTACTGTTGAATGGAGGCACTGTGAGTTGGAAAAAGTTCCAAGCAAAGTACCGTCGGCGATTCTACAATTTGAAGGCGAGTACATAGCGGCATCCGATGCAGCTAAGGAAGCCGTTTGGATCAAAAAGTTCATTAGTGATTTGGAAGTCGTTCCAAGCATCAAAGATCCTATTGAACTTTACTGTGACAACAATGGTGCCATTGCACAAGCAAAGGAACCAAGGTCACACCAGAGATCCAAACACATACTTCGACGTTTCCACATTATCCGAGAGATATGTGAAAGGGAAGACGTAAAGATATGCAGAGTAGACACTGATGACAACGTGGCGGACCCATTAACTAAGGCTCTCCCACAAGCTAAGCATGATGGTCATGTTAGGTCCATGGGTATTCGATACATGGGAGATTGGGCCTAGTGCAAGTGGAAGACTGTTAGTGTTATGCCCTAGGCCTATAGTTGATATACTTATGTGTTGACATTATTTATTTTTATATGAGAAGTTTATTATTTGATTATTATATGTTTTGCATATTTTTTTATAATAATCTCTGTCCCTAATTATTAAGAGAATAATTAGTATAAATGTTAATGGATAATCATATGATGATTATATGCATAGAGATGCACATTAAATTTATGGGTACTTGTTAGAGAACAAGTGAAGCGGACTTGACAGTATGAGATTTATGTCATGGTCAAATGTCATAATTAAATCTCATATGGTCACTTCATTTAGTCCCTAGACCTGAGATTATCATGACCTTACATATGATGAAAGTCATGTTTGATTTTAGTCAAACGATATCTTAACACGATATTTATAAAGGCTATTTTTGGCATGATCGAATTTATGATGGGAAGGATGATAAGTCAAGATGGAATTTGTCCCTCGAAAGAGAGATGTTTTGCTTGGGCGCCTCGATGAGTGATGATGATGAAAGTGTATGGCCATACCCCAATGCGATTGGATTATCATTATACTCGGAATCGAGAAAGCATTGAACAAAGACAAGCTGACGAGGATCATGACTTGTGTTCAATATAACATCGTGAGACAAAGGGAGAAATGGAAGTATACCATTGGAAACGTGAACTCTTACGTTATATTATTTGGGTAGACATAATGGCTTGCTAGAGTCCGCTTATGTCTTATGAGAGTCGATATGATCGAGTTCATTGCCAACATAATATAATCCTATTGGGTCACACACAACTAGAATGAATTGATTAAACCATTGGAAGAATGATTGAGAAATTCCTCATCAACCTTGTATGGTCGTGCGACACAACAAGGCCATGTGCCTCGTGTGATCGTGCGACATAACAGGTCCTAAGGCGGTTTTACAGAATCCTTTCCTAATTTGATTAGGAATCATATACTATACTAATGTAGTATAAATATGAACGTCTGTCAAACCCTAAAGAGCTAGCCGAAATTCTGAAAAGAAATTCACAACATATATTCTCAATATTCTTCATAGGTTTAAGAGATCTAGCAATCTTCAAGAAGCTTTTCTTGGTTAATTCAAAGGTGTGGATACCGAAAGAGGGTCTTCGCTCGTTCAACGATCAAGGCCTAGAGTTCAAGCAATCTGAAGAACGAAGTTTGTGACTCGAAATCACATTATTAAATCGTTCGATAGCTCAAGAACGGAAAGCGTTCAAGGTTGGTTATTTCTATCTCATAGTATTCAAGTTAATTATATAGAACAGATTCTAGGCTCTTGGGTTTTGTGTTAATTAGATGTTTAATTCCGCTGCGCATGGACCCATATAACCAAACATGTCGGTCCGTGTCTGTCTTCCGCTGGGAAATAGTGTTTGAGTGTGGAATAGTGTTTCGGGACGGACCGGGATGGCGTCGGGATGTGCCGGTGTCTGCGGACAGAGCTTCGGTGTGCCTCGGGATTTTCAGATGTGCATTCGGGCAGAGTTTCGGCGTGCGTTGGAATCGTCGGTTGTGCTCGGGCAGAGTTTCGGCGTGCGTTGAAATCGTTGGTTGTACTCGGGCAGAGTTTCGGCGTGCGTTGAAATCGTCGGTTATGCTCGGAAAGGGCCGAGACACCTTGAAATGTCTCGGAATGCCTCGGGATGGATTGGCAGTTTTTTGATTTTCCTGGATTTAAGGGAATATCGTGGACTTTAAGGGGATTTTGTAATTATGATGTCCCTTGGCTAGTTGTGTCGCACGGCACTGTCAGCCATTACCAGTTTTTTGGTTTTCCTGGATTTAAGGGAATATTGTGGACTTTAAGGGGATTTTTTAATTATGATGTCTCTTGGCAAGATGTGTCGCACGGCACAAGCAGCCAATTTCATATTTTACAAAATTCCTTAAAAGTCCTTTTGTACTTTTTAATCCCAGAATGGCCCCCCTTGGTTTGGTTGGTGGGTTTTGAGGTTTTTGAAGGCTACGGGTGTTCGAGACTGCTTTTGTGTGAGTCTGCGGTGTTTCCCGTGCATCTGGAAGAGAGTGATACAGATTGGGGTACTTACAGTGTCGAAGTAGTCCCGAACCAAAATGGGCTCCTCCTCTCTCAAACAAAATACATCCATGACCTTCTTACTCGTCACAACATGATTGACTGTAAACCGCTTCCAACTCTCATGGTTACATCACCACCACTTACTCGGTCCACTGCCACTCCTGCTGCTGACCCCTACCCCCTATCGTGCTATTGTTGGTGGCCTACAGTATCTATCTTTCACTCGTCCCGACATTGCCTTCTCTGTCAACAAACTTGCTCAGTTCATGAAAACCCCCCCAACCTCCTCACTGGGTTGCACTCAAACGGCTTCTCCGCTACCTTCATGGCACTATGCACTTGAGCCTTCAGATCTTCTCAAAGTCTCCTCCCTTCCTTCATGCCTACTGTGATGCGAATTGGGCAGGTGACAAAGATGACTTTGTGTCCACTTCCGGCTTCTTGGTTTACCTTGGGCACAACCCGATCACTTGGTCATCCCGCAAGCAAAATGCTCTTGCTCAATCAACTACTGAGGCTGAATTTCGGGCCATTGCTGACACCGCTGCTGAACTCACCTGGGTTAAGAACTTACTTACTGAGCTTGGATTCTCCTTGCCAGCTACACCTGTGGTCTTTTGTGATAACCTAGGCGCCACAACCTATTATGCAAACCCGGTTTTTCACTCTCGGATGAAACATGTGGCTCTTGCATTTCACTTTGTCCGTGAACAAGTTCAGTCCGGTTCTCTTCGTGTTCAACATATTTCTGGTTCGGATCAACTGGCTGATATCTTGACAAAAATCGCTACCTCGCATACGCTTCCAACATCTTACTTCCAAGATTGGTCTTCTCCTCGGATCGTCCATCTTGCGAGGGCGTATTAAGGATGTCACAGACAGTGAGGCGCCAGCCTCAGCAATCGCCAGGAGCCAGCCTCAAATACTGCAGACCATGGCTAACCCTCAGGCGCACGCCTCGGCCAAGCACAAGCGGCCGCCTCAGCATCAACAGACCTCGGCCAAGGCTACTGCCTGCCAGGCGCCAGCCTCGGCCAGCTCCAGGCGCCCGCCTCGTAGCTCGGCTGTTTCCTAATCTGTTTTGGATTCCTGCACTTGTTTCCTAATCTACTTCTCCTTCTTGTATTTGGTACATATTGTAGTATACATAGATTAGAAAATTATATTTTTCTTGTATAGATCAGATTTCACAATCCTTGTATTAGAATAGGACTCTCCCTATTATAACTATATATTGACATGCTAGTGAATAAACAAATCAAGTTTTTTCAAATCTTACACTACTTTAATTTATCAACGAAATAAAATGAGACTTTGTTTGAGACTGAGGGAGCATTCTTAAAACAACTTTCATTTAAGAATAAGAATAATTACAATGCAATTCTAAAAACAAGAATAAAATTTGAATTTACTAAATATTAGCTTGTTAAATGCGATAGTTATTTTTTTTTAGATCGGGGAGTATTTGATTAGAGTAGTGATTATGTGATTGTCAAATCAAGCGAAACAATATTGATCTCACAATAAGTTAAATACGATTATTTCAAAAAAAAAATTGAAAATGGTAATGGGACACTTCTTGATCGAGAACTGATTCAGTGATTTTGTTTCAACACTACTCTCATCGTATCGGAAAGTTGTCTCACTTTGATTTTTATTATCAACTCAATTAACATTTAACCATAATTTTATAAATAAATTATCTTTTATGTTTGGAAAGAGGAGCAACAAAAGCAACTAGACCATTTGATGAGAAAAAAAAGAAAGAAGAAGGTAAAATTGACTAGCTCTCTTTGCACCGATAGGTTACAACTTACAAAGACCACGTCTAGTATTTTCTTTTGGACTTGCTCTTGTAAAATAACTTTGCACTGTTAATACTTCCTCCTTTCCAAAATATTTGTTTCATTTGACTTTTTTGTTAAACTTTGATCACAAATTTATGAGAGATTAATCATGTTCATGAAATTCTAAAAATTGTTGTTGATAATATTATTAATGGTGAATCAATAGGAATTTTTAAAATTTCATGAACATAATTAAATTGTCATATATTTGTGGTCAAAATTCAACAAAAAAGTCGAATAGAACAAACATTTTGGGACGAAGGAAGTATAATTTTAATTTGGCAAAACAGAAAAAAAATACATATTAAAAAGATATTTAAAAACGGTGCATTACATTGGTACTAATTTCAAATTTAATTATAAAATGATGGTTGCAAAGAAGTGCCTGAAAAATGGCCATATTAAAGTGTCAATATTCCAGCTGTAGCATTACTCAGTCAGTGACCTGATAATCAAATGCACCAATTGTGTATCTCTCCATTTATGACAGCTCTCTCTTAACGACCAACTTTTACTATTTATACCCTTTACCATTTTCATTACCCTTACTCAACACAACACCTTCTATCTCACGTTCTTCTCTAAATTGCCTTAAAAGGCCTCAATAATTCTTACACATCTTTGGCCGGAGTGTGGCGATCCGGCAGCTTAACTTCTAGCTATGAGAGTTCATCTTGGCGGCCCTGCCCATGGGGCTCGCCTAAGACTACCACAATGGGTGGTGGCGTCGGCTTTATTGGCCGTTTCTATGCTTGCTATGTCTGTTTCAGCCGACGAGAAGCCATACATTTACTCGTCTCCTCCTCCCCCTTACGAGTACAAGTCTCCACCACCGCCTTCACCATCGCCACCTCCACCGTATGTGTACAAGTCGCCACCACCTCCGTCACCATCGCCACCTCCACCGTATGTCTACAAGTCCCCACCTCCACCGTCTCCTTCACCACCTCCACCATATGTGTATAAGTCCCCTCCTCCACCTTCACCATCTCCACCTCCACCATACGTGTACAAATCTCCTCCACCACCTTCACCATCACCACCTCCACCATATGTGTACAAGTCCCCTCCACCACCATCACCATCTCCCCCGCCACCATATGTGTACAAGTCCCCACCACCACCATCACCATCTCCCCCGCCACCATATGTGTACAAGTCTCCACCACCACCTTCACCTTCTCCCCCACCACCTTATTACTACAAATCCCCACCACCACCATCACCATCACCTCCTCCACCATATTACTACAAGTCCCCACCCCCACCGTCACCTTCTCCCCCACCACCTTATTACTACAAATCCCCACCACCACCTTCGCCTTCTCCTCCACCACCTTATTACTATAAATCCCCACCACCACCTTCACCATCTCCCCCACCACCATACTACTACAAGTCTCCGCCACCACCTTCACCATCTCCCCCACCACCTTATTACTACAAATCCCCACCACCACCTTCGCCTTCTCCTCCACCACCTTATTACTATAAATCCCCACCACCACCTTCACCATCTCCCCACCACCTTATTACTACAAGTCTCCGCCACCACCTTCACCATCTCCCCACCACCTTATTACTACAAGTCTCCGCCACCACCTTCACCATCCCCCCACCACCATACTATTACAAGTCACCCCCACCGCCTTCACCATCTCCCCACCACCATACTACTACAAGTCTCCTCCACCGCCTTCACCATCTCCACCACCACCATATTACTACAAGTCTCCCCACCGCCTTCACCATCTCCCCCACCACCATACTATTACAAGTCCCCACCACCACCAACTAAGTCCCCACCACCACCATACTACTACACTTCCCCACCACCACCAGTCAAGTCCCCACCTCCTCCATACTACTACACTTCACCACCACCACCAGTCAAGTCCCCACCTCCTCCGTACTACTACACTTCGCCACCACCACCGGTCAAGTCACCACCTCCTCCGTACTACTACACTTCTCCACCCCCACCAACCAAGTCGCCTCCTGCTCCATATTACTACACATCTCCACCACCTCCCCACCATGATCTTATTGTCAAAGTAGTCGGAAAGGTTTATTGCTATAAGTGTTATGACTGGAAATACCCAGCAAAATCCCATAACAAGAAACACTTGAAAGGTACGTGAAATTTCCATCTACTCTTGCAATTCTAACTTCTTACACTTATCATTACAAAAAAATTAACTTTCAGCCAAAATGCAAATAATTGGTTGAATGTGCACCTTTTTTTTTTTATTAATATGCATAAAAAAATTCCCGTTTTAAAATTTGTAATTATAGAATTTTATGTCGTAGACATTTATTTGTATTGTATTTGTATAATACCTTAAACTCAAGTATGATTATGATATTAAATAGTGTGTCTCTATCTTAGAAAGATTCTAATTAAGCAAGTTGACAGATCTACTTTCCCTTCATCCAAGGAAAAAACATTCAGATTTGTAATCAAGAAACTGCTGTAATTAGTTAATAATTAGGATTAGTGACGCTATTTTATATCTAATAATCAGAGGACAAAAATTAGTTATTGTAGCAGGTAGAAATTGAAATAATTTAGTTGACCTTTTTGTAACATGACTAATTGCACATGGAACAGGTGCTGTTGTGGAGGTCACATGCAAGGCAGGTGACAAGGAAATTGTTGCATATGGCAAGACTAAGATCAATGGGAAATATGCAATAACTGTTGAAGGATACGATTATGCTAAATACGGTAGTAAGGCATGCAAGGCTAAGCTACATATGGCACCTAAGGGTTCGAAATGCTCCGTCCCAACCAACATTCATTCCGGTTTGAAGGGCGCCAAGGTTCATCTCAAGTCAAAGACTTACGACGAGGTTGTTTTATCTGCCAAGCCGTTCGCTTACGCTCCCAAGACTCCTTATGATGTGTGTGACAAGCCCAAGTCAACTCCTACGCCTACTCCTTATGTGTACAAGTCCCCACCACCTCCTCCACCGACTTACATTTACAAGTCTCCACCACCCCCAACTTACATCTACAAGTCACCACCACCCCCAACTTACATCTACAAGTCTCCACCTCCACCAGTCAAGTCCCCACCTGCACCTTACTATTACACTTCCCCACCTCCACCAGTAAAGTCTCCACCACCACCGTATCACTACACTTCCCCACCTCCACCAGTAAAATCTCCACCACCCCCTTATTACTACACCTCTCCACCTCCACCAGTTAAGTCTCCACCGCCACCATATTACTACACTTCCCCACCTCCACCAAAGAAGTCTCCACCACCTCCTTATTACTACACCTCTCCACCTCCACCAGCTAAATCTCCACCACCACCATATCACTACACTTCCCCACCTCCACCAAAGAAGTCTCCACCACCTCCTTATTACTACACCTCTCCACCTCCACCAGTCAAATCTCCACCACCTCCTTATTACTACACATCCCCACCTCCACCTGTGAAGTCTCCACCCCCTCCATATTACTACAAATCCCCACCTCCTCCTTCTCCACCACCTCCAACTCCTTACTACTATAAATCACCACCACCACCATCTCCATCACCACCACCACCATACTACTACAAGTCTCCACCACCACCATCGCCATCTCCTCCTCCTCCATACTACTACAAGTCTCCACCCCCACCATCACCTTCACCTCCTCCACCATACTATTACAAGTCACCACCACCCCCAAAGCACTCTCCTCCTCCCCCATATTACTATAAGTCTCCACCTCCTCCATCACCCTCTCCTCCACCACCGTACTACTATAAGTCTCCTCCACCCCCATCTCCATCACCTCCTCCCCCGTACTACTACAAGTCCCCACCCCCACCATCACCATCGCCTCCGCCACCATACTATTACAAGTCACCACCACCACCAAAGCACTCTCCTCCTCCCCCATATTACTATAAGTCTCCACCTCCTCCATCACCCTCTCCTCCACCACCATACTACTATAAGTCTCCTCCACCCCCATCTCCATCACCTCCTCCCCCATACTACTACAAGTCCCCTCCCCCACCATCACCATCGCCTCCGCCCCCATATTACTACAAGTCTCCTCCACCACCCTCGTCGTCTCCTCCACCCCCGTACTACTACAAGTCTCCACCACCACCATCTCCCTCTCCTCCACCACCGTACTACTACAAGTCCCCACCACCACCATCACCATCTCCTCCTCCACCATACTACTACAAGTCCCCACCTCCTCCATCGCCATCTCCTCCACCACCTTACTACTACAAGTCCCCACCTCCACCATCGCCATCTCCTCCTCCACCCTACTATTACAAGTCTCCTCCACCCCCATCTCCCTCTCCTCCTCCCCCATACGTTTACAAGTCCCCACCACCACCATCTCCCTCTCCCCCTCCTCCGTATATCTACAAGTCCCCACCACCACCATCTCCTTCTCCCCCACCTCCCTACGTCTACAAATCCCCACCTCCACCATCACCCTCTCCCCCTCCACCGTACATCTACAAGTCACCTCCACCACCATCACCCTCTCCCCCTCCCCCATATGTCTACAAGTCACCCCCACCACCATCACCCTCTCCCCCTCCCCCATATGTCTACAAGTCACCCCCACCACCATCACCCTCTCCCCCTCCCCATACGTCTACAAGTCACCCCCACCACCATCACCCTCTCCCCTCCCCCATACCACTACAGCTCACCTCCCCCGCCCGTAAAATCTCCCCCACCACCCACTTACATCTACTCTTCTCCCCCACCACCAGTTCATTACTAGTCTCCAATAGCTCAGTTTCTTTTCAGCAAAAATCATGTGAGTATTGTTTTATCTTTCATATTAATCTTCTCTATTTTAACAAAAAAATATATCCCCAAAACAACTTATGTTATGCTATCAAGCTAATTATTCCCATGTCTTTATATTACAGGTTTTAGTTTCAGTCACACAATAAAGGAAGGAACCATGAAGAGAAGTTTCAATAAACAATCATCCAAACCAGAACATCTTCCCAATAAGGTCATCAACAATGGTTTCCAAAGTTCCATTCTATATGAATTTGACCAGTTCAAGTTTACATCTCTTGTGACCATCTTACATGTTCTTCTGATTACTCTATCTCCAAAGGGGAATATTCCTCCAAAAAAAAAAAGGTCTATTAATTAATTGGACAAAGAAGAATTGGTAAAAAGGATCAAGAGAAGTCATTATTTATGATTTGGTAATGGGTGTTAAGGACAAGCTACTTCTTTCTTTATAGGATTTCTTTCTATTAATTTATAGAGTGAATATTATATATTGTTTGATTTGATAGTCTATGTTTTTGACTACTCAATCTACAATTATTTATTGGAGCTTTCTTGTATTCATGTACTTTGTAACTACCTTGTTGTGCTGTGTGCACCCAAATTGTGAGTAATAATCAATAAGTTTGTCAGTTTCTTTGAAGAATATTTTCTTTTTTTTTTTTTTTACAAGGAGAGAGTACAATATTTACTCCCTCGTCCCTATTAAATTATTAGAAGTAAATTTCGAAGAAAGTATTTTTTTGTCTATTATAAATTATATTTTAGTCATACTTGAATAAAAAAATAACATACAAGATAAATATTATATTTGACTTGTCAATATTATATGTTCAACGGTAATATTGCTCTAAACACTATTTCTGAATTTAGCGATTTCTATTTTAGGACAACAAAAATGAAAGTGTGACATTTATGATGAATGAATTTGTCACGCTTTAAATTAAATAAGTTTTTTGGTATTGCATAATAATATTCTACATTCAAAATATTCTTAAATCCATCACTACATTAAACAAGGATTTTAACCTGTTGTGATGCTAGTTTGCTAGGTGTTTCTCTGTGTTCTTTAGCTAGCAACAAGAACGTGGTGATACTGATTGATCAGAGCCATTATATGATTCTCTCTCTCTCTCTAGCTAGCTAGTATTTTTCTTTTAAAAGTGACATCCCAACATGCTAATATTCTCTACACCCAAAACACTAGGGTTTTTTTCTTTTTCTTTTTCTTTTTCCTAAGGAAATAGATAATCATAATTTTTAGAACTTTGTACTAAAGAAAAGAGAAAACTACTCTTTAATAGAGCGCACAACATGACTTTTACAGGCGTAATTGGAGAATGAGGATAATTGTTGGGAGTGACATGCAACGGTGGACAAACAAAATACGTACCAACCAAGAGAAATAACACAAAGAAAACATAAGAAATTATTTACTCAGATTGTTGATACGTTCGTTTATGTCTTCGTGCTATCAATCCAGGGTTTAACTAATTTTAGGGAGAGATGAAGAGCTGGCTCTTCTTAGGTGTTTGGGGCGAGCGACCGCTGCAAGCCCCGTTACATTATTTTTTTTATCTGCTAACCAACGCATTCTAAACAAAATGTACTTTCAAAGGAATCTCAAATTGTGCAAGGGTGTTATCTTTTGATGGATGCTATTAAGGAAGTACTCCTTCCGTCCCGGCCGACTTAGGATTTTTTGAAATGACACGGGGATTAAGGAAAAGGTAAATGTTGTGAGTGTAATTTAAAAATAGGAGAGAGAATGAGTGGAGGGAATAGTAAATTATAATGGTGTTGTGAGTATTAAAATAATGTAGGAGAGAGAATGAGTGGAGAGAATAGTGATTTAAGGTTTCCATTTTGGGCCGTCCTAAGTCGGGTGGGACGCTCAAAATGGCAAAAAGTCCTAAGTCGGCCGGGACGGAGGGAGTATAAATTTTAGGCATGTAAAATCGCACCATATAGTAGATTGAATAAGATGCAATCATCTTTCTATAAATCTATATGAGTATATTTAAAGTAGGTTAGAATGCCTATAGTAATGCCTTGTGGATAATTTTTAGCATAAACTTTCTTTGTGAAGCCACGCCACCATATATTCATTAAATATCACCATTTACTCTTTAAATATGTGACTTTTTTATTTTTTTATTAACTAATGGTATTACGTAAAACATATTAGTTACTATGTTAGGTAAATATAATAGTAAAATATTAATAGTTACTACAATTGTTAACTATAATAGTTAACTATTAATAGATAATTATAAATGTTAGCTATAAATAAATAGTTAACTATAATTAGCTAATATTGTTAATTAATATATAATAATTACTATATTTTTATATTATGTAAATTTTAATAGTAGGAAATTAATAATTACTATAATAGTTAACTATGATTAACTTAAAGTATTAATTAATAAATAATAGTTACTACTCCATCCGTTACAGTTTAAATTTCACATTTTTCTTTTTTATATGTCCCAGTTTAAAGTTCAACTTTTGATTTAATCCTAAAAAGGGCAAATGATGAATAATGTTTTGAACCACTTTATACTTATAAAATTCTATGATTACAAAAAAAAAATGAAGATAGAGAGATATTAGGGGTAAATTGATGTTATTTATATGGTACGGAGATTAAATTGATAGAGAGATATTAGGGGTAAACTATTAATAGTTTGGTAGTTTAGATAGTACGTAGGTTAAATTAATGTTATTTATTTGTATGCGGGTCATTTTGATTGTTTACTCTATTATTATTGATGATGTACAATAACAAGTTTCAAATTTGCATTTGTATAATTAAAGGAAAAACTACCAATCCATGCAATGTACTAATACTTTTTTAACAATCAATGCAATGTATCAAAAAGTTGTCACTTAATGCAACGTACTTGTCAAATTCGTTTCAAATAATGCAATTTTCATTTCAAATAATGTAATTTACTTCAAAATACATTGTCTTATTTGAAATGAAAATAACATCATTTCAAACGAATTTAACAAGTACTCCCTCCGTCCCATTACAAACCACAAACTTTCCTTTTTGGTCGTCCCATTACAAACCACAAATTTCCTAAAATGGAAAGGAATCTTTACTATTCCCTCCACTCATTCTCTCTCCTACATTATTTTAATACTCACAACACCATTATAATTCACTATTTCCTCCACTATAATTCACTTTTCCTTAATTCCCGTATCTACAGTAAATTTCCCATTACTAATGGGACGGAGGGAGTATATAACATTAAGTGGTAATATTTTGATACATTACATTAATTAATCGTAAACAAAATAATAATATGCTGCAGAAACATTTCAGAACTGTTGATTGTGACCTGCCCAATGTCTTTAGGAAAGTTTCTAGAATACAAAGATAGTAAATTGGAATGAATAGATAGCTTAACAACTACAAGTAAACAAATTAGGGTTAGGTTCGTTACCTATGCATCCAAATAAAAATTCTTCCGCGTGATTAACTTTGTTGAAATAATTAACGGGATTTTTTTTAATGTGTGCCATTAGAACACACATTAAGCTTCTTAAATAAAGAAACTAGTGTTTTTATTAAACTTACTTTAACTTATTCATTTCCATAATTAAACTTAGTTTAACCTATTCATTTCGAGTAAACTGTTTTTTGACTCGCGTACTATTACAGAAATACTTTTTTATATATGTAAACTTACATATTTATGAAAGCATATAAATACATTGATGGAAAAATTCCTTTTTAACCACAATCTCCAGATCTTATCCCATAAAAACCTATCTCAGATTCAAAATTCCAAATTCATTGAGAAGCCTAGATCAAAATACCGTGTAAACCCAAAACTCATATGACCTGGTCAAATATGATTTCTAAATACCAATTTTACCCCTCCCTCTCTCTAAACGCAAAGTGAGCCCCCCTCTCTCTCTCTCTCTACGGAAACGGAATCCATGGAGTATAAGCCAGGATGCAGAGAAAACACATGGCAATTACAATGGCAACTTCGTAGATAAATACAAAACGATGGACAACATTTATACTTCAATTAATCCATGCTTTGCCATTCCCAATTTTTCCCAAAACAGGTCTCCAAATGGCGAAGACCCAATGCAGAGAAAGTACATTTGAAGAGAGAGAAAATCAAGATATTAGAGAGAGAAAGAGAGAGAGAGAGAGATCAATTGGTGAAGGTCGGCATTAATGGCGGAAGGGCAGCAAAAGCCGCGATTACATAGCGAAGAGAGCGTGAAGCTGTTCGTAGGTCAAGTCCCCAAGCACATGACCGAACTGCAACAGCAACTCCAAGTACTACTCTTTCGTTTTTTCATATTTTGTGGCATAAATTTTAAATTTACTCCAATATTATTGTTTTAGATGCCATAATTTTTCTATTTCTTCGTGTTGTGAATCTGTGAATTGTGTTTATACATATATATATATACATGTAATTTTTATTTTTATTTTTGAAGATGTTGCAAGCCAGGAAAAATATGTATAGTTTGAATTGGGGGAAAAAGATGGTTGTCCATGTATTTTTTGAATTTTTTCTGATTGCAATGTTAATTTATGCTATTTCTGAAGTTGGGTTTTATGATTGTTTCTCTCTCTCAAAGGTCCTATATCACTTGATATAGGACCATTCAAAGATCTTATGGTTTTGTATATGATGTTGTTAAGTTCTATACCAGTTGATATAGGACCATTCAAAGGTCTTAATGCGTTGGTATAAGATTGGGGGAGGTCCTATACCACATGATATAGGACCATTCAAAGGTCTTATAGCGTTGTATATGATGTTGTTAAATCCTATCTGGGTTCTATAGGTGCCATTCAAAGGTCTTAATGCGTTGGTATAAGATTGTGTGAGGTCATATACTACTTGCTATAGGACCATCCAATGGTCTTATAGCTTTGTATATGATGTTGTCAGGTCATATACCATTTGTTATAGGACCATTCAAAGGTCTTATAGCTGTGAAATCTCATTTTTTTTTTAAATTAATTTTCCTCCACAGTTTATACTAATGAAATATATTGCAAAAATAAATGTAAACAAAGCATTGCCCAAGCGGTTAAGACCTTGGTTTATAGTGGAGGGTCTAGAGTTCGAATCCCACACTCTACATTTTGATTCAATTTTTCTAAAATAACATAGAAAAGGACGGCTGTTTAGGAACGGGAAGGAGGGGTATTCTAGGTATATTAATTACAGCGGGTTTCTGAGGAATTTCTGATCTCGATTGGGTATTTATGGGTTTGTGATCTCACTTATGGGTCTTAGGGTCCTTGGCTCTACATTGATTTCCTTATTTAAGAAGCTTAATGTGTGCCCTAAGGGTACACGTTAGAAAAATCGAATAATTAATTACCTTTTTGTCACCAAATACGAAAGCGAAATGTGCCAATTAATTAATCTCATTCAAAAAACAAAAAGTAAAAGCTTCCGAAGTCCTAAATGCCAACTTCCACATAATAGCTGTAATTAGGTTCAACCACTCCTTATCTACTTGAACAATAAAAAACGACAACTATATAACCTTAAATCTCATTTGTATATAAAAGTCGACCACTTTTATAATTGTCCAAGTCTAAAAATATCACAAGTCGCCACCAGCAAACTAGATCTGATCATCTCTCCGATGGCTTTGGAAAGTTATACCCCTATAATAATGATTGTCTATTTTTGAGTGTTAGGAAAAGTCATAGTATATAGTATATAAGAATGAATAAATAGTGATTTTTTTGAATTTAACTGAATGACAAAATAATAAATAAATTAAAAAATTATATAAACGGGGGACAGGAAATTAGTATAAAATAAAAATGCGGAAATTAATTTAAAACAGATAAATATAGGAAGTCGAGTCATGTGTTGAACACAATTTTCGCAACAAGATATTGTCCCGCACTAGTATTAACGGTATGTGGCAATCTTCTTTTAAGATAAAACGATTTTACAATATTTGTATGATAGAAGCACTTCAAATCAAAGACTTCAGCGAACATAACTGTATTTGACAATTTTAGACTTTGAAGGATACTCTATATGTGATGGAGAAAAATTCACTTGTTATAAAAATATCATATCAAGCGCATAGTTACTGTATTAGTAATACGCAAATGCGAGGGTCGATCCAACACTACCAGAAAAAGGTCGTTTAGCGACGGAAATTTCCGTCGCTAAAATTAAAATTCCGTCGCTAAAAATAATCAGCGACGGAAAAATTCCGTCGGTGGTCCGCCGCTACTGCACTCGTCGCAGTGCTCCGGCGGGTCAATTTCCGCCGCTATTTTTTTCTTTTTACCGACGGAATTTAATTCCGCGGGTGAATTAATGGTTACAATGACGGAAATTTCCGCCGCTATATTAATTTAATTTAATTAAATATTCATTTCAATGGCGGAAATTTCCGTCGTAATAAAAATTAATTTAATTAAATTAATTTCGGCGGCGGAAATTTCCGTCATTGTAATAAAATTTAAATTGAAATTAAATTATTTCGGCGGAAAATACCGTCGTTGAAATTATTTAATTTTAATTTAAATTTTATTACAAATGACGGAATTTTCCGCCGAAATCAAAAATTAAATAAAAATTAAATGATTATAGCGTCGGAAATTCGTCATTGAAATTAATTTAATTAAATTAATTTTATTACAGCGACGGAAATTTCCGCCGCCGAAATTAATTTATTTAATTAATTTTTCTTTCAAGATTAATTTCGGCGACGGAAAATTCCGTCGGCGATTCTCAAATAAATTAAAAAAATATTTTAAAATATCAAAAAACCAAAATTTTTTGTACGATATAACATTTCAATTTCTAAAACTAAAACTATAAAAACTAAAATTCAAATACCGCGTACCAAATAAAAACTAAATATCACCGTACCAATTCGGGAGGGGAGAGGGGGAGGGGGATAGGGGGATAGGGGGAGAGGGGGAAGGGGGAAGGGGGAAGGGGGAGAGGGGGATAGGGGGAGAGGGGGAAGGGGGTGGGGAGAGGGGGAGAGGGTGGAGCGGGAGGGGGAGAGGCGGGGAGGGGCTCCGCGGGTACCAAATGTCTCAAATGTTTACAAACAAGTATAAATTAATACAACAATGTCTAAAAAGTCCGCAATCAACCCGGGGGACGCCGGGAATTATCCTCGGGAGTCCGGCCGAGACGAGCCATCAACAGCGCCAATTGTCTCTCGAGTCTCGCATGACGTCGATCGTTCTCCTCCCGCATCTGCGTCTCGAACCGCCAAAGCATCCGCAAGCTTTGCCCGCTCGCGTCTCTCCTCCTCCAACGCAGCCTCCAGAGTGTCGACCCTCGGATCATGAAACATGGGTCGGTCAACATTTCTCCGACGGCCGGTCGACGCCGACGGCATTGCCGCCCGTAATCCCCCATCCCTAACACTCGGGCTCCTCTCCTTGGATGTCCCCGAGAGGTGACCTCTGCCAAACATCGTGCACGAAGGGGACGGGCTCGCCGGGAGGCGTTCCTTCGGGAACAACGGCGGCTTGATATGCGGCTGAAAAATAAAACAAACAATTATAATCATATACACAATGTAAGGTACATAAATAAATTTACATATTCAAAATCAAGTCATTTAATGGTAGTTTACTTACAAAGGCAAGAGTGCATCGATCGTCAACCCATTGCGGAGGTTGACGGCGCCGTAGAATTCCGAATATGGGTGCTAGCGTAAACATCCACAAAAGTGATATTCGGACCATACTCCCTTTCCTATAAATAAAATAAGCGAGATTATTACTTTGAAATTGTATATATAAATGCAACATTTAAACCGATTTAAAAGCATGCATACACTACATTTACACTAAAACTATGGATTTCATAGCATCAACATTGGCTCGGCCTAACATACGTACATAAACCTATTTAAAAGCATCCATACACTACTACATTTAAATTAACATACATACTACGCGTGTCGTGATGCTCGGCGACCGCGAGCGTCCCCCGGTATGCAACGCCGCCGACCCCGAGGAGCTCGCTCTATTGGCCTCGCCTGTTCGGATACAGCCCGCCGCAGCGACCCCCAATATTCGCAAAATTGAGCAAACACCTCAACGGTCATAAAAGTAGGACACAAGTGGCCGTTGTCTCCCGCCGCGAGCCGAGCAAAGATAATAATTTCTCTTCGTGGTACCTATAAAAAATATGAATATCTTGTAAACATATAATGATGACATTATAAAATTAAAAGAGTATAATCATTGTTAATTAAACTAATT
Organism: Adenophora triphylla var. japonica; assembly: GCA_022495995.1. NCBI lineage: Eukaryota > Viridiplantae > Streptophyta > Magnoliopsida > Asterales > Campanulaceae > Adenophora > Adenophora triphylla. The sequence goes on along the minus strand of JAFEMH010006188.1, from coordinate 109,291 downwards.
AAGGATAGATAAATATGTTACAAATAAAATCCTTAAATGGCTTGTGAGCCTCGCTCAAAGAAAACATATCTAGCCGTCGCCGCCGATGTCCGGATCCCAATAATATTTAGCCTACAACATATAATGATAACATTACAAAACTAAAAGAGTATAATCATTATTAATTATAACATTTTAATAACAAACTAACATTTAAGTTTTAAATAAAAACCATTAACACATTACCCTAAACTCATCCCACGCATCCTCCTTACGCCTCTGTGGCAATTTTTTCCAGCTTGGGCCAAAACTCGGTCATTTTCCGAGACCGCCGCATTGCCCGATCTTAGTGCCGGTGGTGGGGTATCCACCTACCCACCGCCAAGTATATTTATACCATAACATTTTAACTTAAATAATGAATTATATATAAAGCAAAAAGGAACCAACTTATATCAAATTAATGAAGAGTTACTTATCGGTCATAAAGTGCCGAGATCCTGGACATATATCCTCCTCGAATCTACGGTAGTCCGAGTACCGGCCCTGCAGGTGGAGCTAGTACTACCGAGTGAGGGGTCAACACCATCGCTACCGGATCGGGACGGCCAAGGCCCCAAGAATCAAAGTGTAAATGGGCTTGGTCCTCTTACCGCCCTTTCTACTAGAACTCATCTGTACTACAGTAAAAATATTAAAATATACAACTTTAACAATAGGAAACAATATATTCACAATACATCTAAAACTTTAAAGTTCTAATAATCTAAAGCATTCACAATACATATAAAACTTTAAACTATTAATAATATAAAGCATTCACAATACATATAAAACTTTAAAGTTCTAATAATCTAAAGCATTCACAATATATAGTACTAAAGTTTTACTAAATACAGGATCAAAAAGTGTTCAAATCCGAGTTGTTTAGCCTAGGTTCCCAATGCCTCAAACATGGACCAAGGCTGCAGATTGAAATAATACAAGTGCTGAAACTGCCTTCTAAGCAACTTTGGATCAATATTTAAAGCTCTTGCAAACACCTCTTTGGACTAATCCAAGTTCTACCATGTTGTACTAAACTTGTACTAAAAGCCTAGTTAAAGAGTTATTAAATCTATACTCATTAACCTAGGTTAAACAAATTTGCCGAGTTGCTCACTCAAGGCAGATTTTTTCCTTCGCCCATCGCAAAGCCATTTGCAGCAGCTTGAACTACCCGTTTTTGGGACTCTATAACCTCCCTATAGCACCAATAATATGTATAAAACATGTTTAAAAACCAATTATAACCAAATCCACACCAAGAATTCAAGCCATGGCATGGAAATTGTCAAGCTCTAACCAACCCAATTGCTTTTCTATTTGCAAACCCCAGCTGATATTTCCCAGCAACTGACATGTAACCCAACTTCAGTTTTAGATCATCTTTTACTAATTGAATTTGAAAATGAAAACCAAAAAGAGGTAGAGAGCGAAAATCAGTAACCACTTTGTTAAACAAAGTTGTTCATGTTTCAAAACGTCATTTAAAAAAAAAAAAAAAAAAAAATGAAAATTAATACAAAATTACAACTTCATGGAACACACGCATACACACACGTAAACACTCACGTACACCCAAAATTCATGGTCGAGTACAGAGAAGAGAGAGAAACACGGTGAGAAAGCGAAACCAACTAAAATTCACAACAAATTAACACCCTATCCTCGTATTAGAACTACTTATTTGAAAGAAATCGAAACATTTACCTTGGATTTGATTAGAGCAAGAGAGAGAAACACGGTGGAGAGGCGGCGGACGGATCCAGACGGCGTGAGAGCTCGAGCTGACGCAAGTGAGGCGACGGCGATGAGGCGACGGCGACGAGGCGACGGCGGTGAGGCGACGGCGATGAGGAGACGCCGGCGGCGTGAGCTTCTTCTTCTAGGCCGGGCCGCTTCGTCTTCAAGGTCGGGCGCAGAGAGATGAGAGATAGCGGGAAGAGAGAGAGGGAAATATTTGGCGTAATTGATTTCTCGAGAAATAAACTGTGTATTTATAATTTTCACAATGACGGAATATTCGCCGCTAAATATTAATTATAGCGGCGGAAATTAAATTCCGACGCTATAATTAATATTTAGCGGCGGAATATTCCGTCGCCGTTAAATCCGACGCTAAACGATACGTAAGCTCACCCGGATCGATGACATGGCACTCCCACCGACGGTAATTTCCGCCGCCGATTTTAAATTCGACGGAAATTTCCGCCGCTATAATAATAATAATAATAATAATAATAATAATAATAATAATAATAATAATAATAATAATAATAATAATAATAATAATAATAATAATAATAATAATAATAATAATAATAATAATAATAATAATAATAATAATAATAATAATAATAATAATAATAATAATAATAATAATAATAATAATAATAATAATAATAATAATAATAATAATAATAATAATAATAATAATAATAATAATAATAATAATAATAATAATAATAATAATAATAATAATAATAATAATAATAATAATAATAATAATAATAATAATAATAATAATAATAATAATAATAATAATAATAATAATAATAATAATAATAATAATAATAATAATAATAATAATAATAATAATAATAATAATAATAATAATAATAATAATAATAATAATAATAATAATAATAATAATAATAATAATAATAATAATAATAATAATAATAATAATAATATTATTATTATTATTATTATTATTATTATTATTATTATTATTATTATTATTATTATTATTATTATTATTATTATTATTATTATTATTATTATTATTATTATTATTATTAATAGCGGCGGAAATTTCCCTATACCCTATGCCCTATACCCTATACCCTATGCCCTATGCCCTATGCCCTATGCCCTATGCCCTATGCCCTATGCCCTATGCCCTATGCCCTATACCCTATACCATATGCCCTATACCATATGCCCTATGCCCTATGCCCTATGCCCTATGCCCTATACCCTATGCCCTATGCCCTATGCCCTATGCCCTATACCCTATGCCCTACGCCCTACGCCCTATGCCCTATGCCCTACGCCCCCATGCCCTATGCCTGCCCTACGCCCTATGCGCCCTATACCCTACGCCCTATGCCCTATACCCTATACCCTACGCCTGCACATGCCTCTATGCCTATACCCTATACCCTATACCCTACTATGCCCTACGCCTATGCCCTATACCCTATACCCTATACCCTATACCCTATGCCCTACGCCCTACGCCCCTACGCCTCTATGCCCTATGCCCTATACCCTACGCCCTATACCCTATGCCCTACGGCCTACGCCCTATACCCTATACCCTATACGCCTACGCCTATACCCTATACCCTATACGCCCTATGCCCTCTACGCTCATGCCCTATACCCTATATCCTATGCCCTATGCCCTATACCCTACGCCCTATGCCCTACGCCCTATGCGCCCTACGCCCTATGCCCCATGCCTCTACGCCCTATACCCTACGCCCTATACCCTACGCCCTATGCCCTATACCCTATACTCCTATACCCTATACCCTATACCCTATACCCTATACCCTATACCCTATACCCTATACTCCTATACTCCCTATACTTATACCCTATACCCTATGCGCCTGTGGCTTGTAGGTTTGTGGTTTAGGGTTTGTGGGTTGGGTTTAGGGTTTAGGGTTTGTGGTTTAGTGGTTTGTGGTTAGTGGTTTGTGGTTTAGTGGTTGTGGTTGTGGGTTAGGGTTGTGGTCAGGGTTGGTGGTTCAGTGGCTTGTGGTTTAGGTTTGGGGTTAGGTTGTGGGTTGTGGGTCAGGGTGTGTTAGTGGTTTAGGGCTTCAGTGGTTTAGTGGTTGTAGGTTTGTGGTTTGTGGCTTTAGGGTTTGTGGTTTGGGGTTTAGTGGTTTAGTGGTTTGTGGTTTGTGGCTCAGTTTGTGTGGTTAGGGTTGTGGTTGTGGTTGTGGGTTAGGTGGTTGTGCTTCAGTGGTTTGTGGTTGTGGTTTAGGGTTTGTGGTTTAGTTTAGGTCAGTGGCTCAGTGGCTGTGTGTGGCTTCAGGTTTGTGGTTTGTGGTTAGGAGTTTGTGGTTTAGTGGTTAGTGGTTTAGTGGTTTAGTGGTTTGTGGTTTGTGGTTTGTGGTTAGGGGTTGTGTTAGGGGATATAAGAATTGCAAGGGTTCTTGTAGCTATTCCCAAATTGGTAAATTGCATACAATTTTAAAATTTTTATCCAAAATAAAACAAAAACAAGATTAGTCCAAAACTATGAACTAACCAACTATTAGACAACACTCGGAGATTATTGTCTCATAAGTCATAACTAATTAAGATATCCGTAAAATAAAGACCCACATCATTACCGCCGAGCACACCGCACTCTCTCGGCCCCCACCACCGCGCATGTCATCATCTACATCGTAAGCTTCAATGTCGACATCGTGAAGGGTTGTCTCCTCGCACTCATCAAGCTCCATATCTCGTCTTCGCGATGAAGGCTTAGGAGGCAAAGACACCCTCTAGGGCCTCGCATTGCTCTCTAAGTCAAGGAATCTGGGAAGTCGACCGAGAAATGGATGTATAATTTGCCCTCATGAATGGTCTGCACATTGGCATCCCTTCGTCATTTATTGCCTTGAATTGATCCGGCTTAACAACTTCTCCAGTTGGGATTTGATGAGGAGCCGCCCGTTATCTAGATGAGTCAAGATAAATTGGAAGCCACATAATGCCTCGCAAGGGTCAACGCGTGCTCAACAAATATGTCATCACCCTTTCGCTTGAACTTTGGGTGCTCTTTCTATTGTAGTACAAAGACTATGTCTCCAAGAAGAGTGTCGTGGCATAGGGTGTATAGGGTATAGTGGGTTTAGGGTTTAGTGGTTTGTGGTTTAGGGTTTAGGGTTGTGGCTTTAGGGGTTGTGGCTTGGGGTTAGTGGTTTAGTGGTTTAGGGTTTAGGGTTTATGGTTTGTGGTTTAGGGTTGTGGTTGTGGGATATAAGAATTGCAAGGGTTCTTGTAGCTATTCCCAAATTGGTAAATTGCATACAATTTTAAATTTTTTATCCAAAATAAAACAAAAACAAGATTAGTCCAAAATTAGGAAACTAACCAACTATTAGACAACACTGGAGATTATTGTCTCATAAGTCGAACCCGCATTCGGACCCGCACAGAAGGGAGAGAATTGAAATGTGGAATTACTCCGAAATTAAAGATGAAATAGCACTGTGGTAAAGAGCGGCTCGATATTTGTTTTTTTCAAATTCAATGGGAGAGAGATAGAGAGAGAGAGGACGGGAGTGAGGGATTTAGAGGCTAGGTGTCCGATTAATTTGGTTTGAAAGTTTGAATTGGATTATCCGCTTGTTGTTCGTTCGGAAATTTTGAAATTTTAAATGAGCGCCAAGAAGAGTGTCAGAGCTTCATCGGCTTCTCCTGGGAATGTAATTTTCTCGTCCATTTTGCATACCCTTCTCCACAACCACTTCCAAGACCTTCTTCTCCCGTACAACCATTTCGCCCTTGCATTGTGGGCGCGGTCTTTCTCCCGGAAATTTTGAATTTTTTTATTAAACACCGACGGAATATTTCCGTCGCCGATAAATAAAAAATGATTAAATTATCGCCGGCGGAAATATTCCGTCGGTGTTTATTAAAAAAAAAAAAAAAAAAGCATTTAATTTCACCGTCGGAAATATTCCGTCGGTGTAATATTTCGAAAAGAAAAATAAAAAATATTTTAATTTCAGCTCGGAATATTTCCGACGCCGATAATTAAAAAATAAAAAATGATATATTTTCACCGGCGGAATAATTCCGTCGCTGTTAAAGATTTAGCGGCGGAATATTCCGTCGGTAAATCAACCGCCAAATTAGCGACGGAAATAAACGAATATTCGAGGAATATTCTTTTTAGCGGCGGAATTTAGCGGCGGAATTAAATTCCGTCGCTAAATTTGACGCCAAAATAATTCCGACGCTAAATACTATATTCCGTCGCTAAATAGCGACGGAATCTGTCCGTCGCTGTTATTTCCGTCGCTAAATGACCTGTTTCTGGTAGTGCAATAAGTACTTGTATTCTCAACGGTTTGTGGCAGGATTACAATCACAAAAGTATTGATTGTGACGGTTAGGGGGTCGAATTACAATCATATGCTTCTCTTTATATTATGTATTCTATTACGACTGAATAACATGTGAAGAACGAATTAACCACTTAATAATTAAATGAACCTAAGTCCTCTTAAATTCTATTATGGCTTTAATTGAATTTATTCACAAAATAGTGGTCAATATATTAATCACCCAAAAATAATGGTCAAATTAATACTAAAAAGTTAAAAGGTCAGGATTATTTTAGCATAAAATTGCAACCCTAGGATTTGATGATACTTATTTTGAAGAACTAGAACAATATCGGTTACAAGAAATAGATTTATAACATAAAGATCAGGAATCGTTACATCGAATCCATGCTCATAGTTTTGAAAACGAAAATAAAGATTAAAAGATAAAACATTAAAACCTAGAATTGAATTGAGGAATTTGAACTTGAATATGAGATCTTGATTACATAATAAAAACTAGAGCAAAAGGTAAAAAGTAGCCTTAAAAATTGGGGGAGTTCTCCTATATATCTAATATACAATACAAGGGGCAAATAACTGCCTCTTAGCTTGGGATAAAGAGGGGCTATGATTTAAAGTTGGAGAGTTGATCCAATGGCTTAAATCCTTCCTCCTCCTTAAAATCGTCTGTAACCTCCCCTGCGCATATCTCATTTTTTTTCAACGCAGAAGAAAGAAAACAACCGGTTCTCTCTTGCTCTCTCTCTCTCTCTCTCTCTCTCTCTCAATTCCAATCGGTGCAAACCCGTCACCGCCAATGTCGTTAATGGAATTCAAAGAGGCAGCTTCGAAATCCGAATTCTAATCTGTCTTCCTCTATTCGCCGACGAGTCGACGGAAATAACGATGACAATTCAAAGCTTCATACGTCAAAAATGAGGGTTTAAAGGCGGTTGTGCGAATAGATCTGAGAACATCCGGGTATGAGGTTAGATTTCTAGGTGGGTATGTGAGAGTTGAATTTCGGTTGATTTGTGGGGTTTAGTTTCATGGCGGAGAAGTGATGAATGAGGCGGAGTGCGGTGGTGCGCCTTCGAAGCAGTGGAAGGGGATAGGGGGAGCGACGGCGGTGACGGGGAGCATGGTGGTTTTACTTCTTAACCCGTAAGTTTGCTCAATCTTTTCATACTTTGCCTCCCAATACACGTGTCTGATGGGTTTAGTTCTACAATTTCGTATCCGTTTTTCTGATAATTACTGAAATTAATCGTAAAATTCTTAATTTTTAATTTTTTTCTCTATCGTTTTTTGCTTTTGTAAGATTGTATTACATCATAATCGGGTGTGGTTGAGTGAATGAGTATTAATTGCAGTTATATTGATCACACTTCTTTTTTAATAACATTTTTTCTATTTTAAGATGAATACAACCATTTATCTTTGAAAATTTGATGCAATATGTTCTTGCTTCAGGTAGTATTCTTAATTCTTGGTTTTTTGGAATATAGTGTTTGGTTGTTTATCTATTCCTCATTGAGTTTTTTAAAACATTCAGAATTTTTGTCTGGTTGGTTCAACAACAATTTTTATTTTTGATTGGTTCTCCTCGGTAATGCTCATATTCGATCCTTCTGGATGCAAACTTGACGATTTCTGCATCCGACCACCTTGCATTGTCCAGGATTTCCTCACAGGAATTTTTGATGGTACTCCAAGATTTGCTAATGGCCTTATCCCATTTCCTTTCGGCCGAAGCCTGACTCTTGAGAATCCAAAAGTTCTATTAGTCAATATCTTTCTCACAGACGCTTCATTCAATAAATGATAATTTTGATCTTTCAAGGACCTAATGGATTGTGTCATTAGCTTCTCCCAGATTGACTTCTGATAATAGAACACCTCCTGTTTCCCATGCTCACTTTCAGTTACATAGAAGTTAGCTCGCAGCAATGGCCTCACAAGATATGAGAATAACCAATATATCCAGCAATCCAAAAGTTTTTGCTTTACAATATCTGTACCATTCTCGCCTCCACTTAATTCTCCCTTTGTATTAGCATTCCCTCCCTTTAAAGTTCCTAGCACATGATTGTTCAAGCAATATGAAGAGTTTTTATTTGAGAGAAAGGGGAACTTTGACTTCTTTAATTTATGGATGCATTGCTTAAGTGAGAATTTCTCAAATCTCCGTAGACTAATAAACTTGGATATGTTCCTTCTGAGAATTCTCCAATTATGTGAAGTTCCGAGTAGATCCGGAGGAACAATATTCCTACAAACAGCCCATATAAATGATACCACCTTCGCTTTTGAGCTGTAAAGCTTGATTGGCCCAACAGCAGCTGTATTGGGAGATATCTCATGAAATTCTGGATCAAGAGGACAACACTCTTCAAGCTGCTGTTGGTCATCACCCTTCAACCCAACACACTGTCTCACGCATGCATTAATTTGACATTCATTCTCCTGAAACCAAGAATCTGAAATATATAGACTTTCTATGGTGAAGCAAAATAAATGTATGGCGTAAATAATTAGTAATAGAATTGGATGAGGTATAGGAGTATAATTCTTATTCATTAAATCGAATTCATAAACAATATTATAGACAGAGGGATATTTATGGAATCCAAGAGTTACAAACCATATAGTTAGCATGCGATTTCAGTTTTTCCACGTCTTTCTCTTTCCATAATGTCTTCCTTTCCGTACTGACCCGTGCCAATGGCACGGGCTTTTGTGTACTAGTACTAGGGTAATACAAGGCATGAACTAAGGTAATAACATCACAATCATTGTACAGGAAGGAAACTGAAAATTGATGTTCAGGGAGGGTGTGCTACCGCCCAAACATGGGTGTGCAGCAGCCTAAGTGATCTGGAAGTTTGTGCGGCTGCCCTCTTTTGGTGTGTGCGGCCGCCCAGGTGGTCTGTCTCTATTTTTCTTCTTTTCTTCTTTCCAATTGCTTCCCCGGTCCATTCTATCAATTCTTGCACCCTTTAATCCATAAATTTTCCTCATTCTCTTATCCATGTACTCATAAAATACTCCACAAACACATTAAAATACTAACATACCCAAGGAAGAAGCATTAAATAAGTCTGAAAAGTATAGGAATTAGCTGTTTAAAAACGCATACATCAAATACTCCCAAACTAATGTTTTGCTAATACTCGAGTAAAACAAAACATGACTATATTACCCTCTAAACTACGAAACATAGAAACACGAAGACAAGAACAAATATTTTTGGGATGTTCTAATTATATAGCGTGTAGTCGGCCATACATGTCTCAGATCCTTACACAATATAATCAATCGGTGCCAATAAAAATATGTAATTACAATCACAATGATGTATCTAACTCACAATTTTTCACCACAGCCTGAATGATGAATGAGTAGTGGGAGATCATAGCCATCAAAATAGGGTTTTTTAAGGGATCAATAAGTCATGTCCAACTTAAATGATAATAGATGATACAATGCAAAAGGACACACATATACATGTTCACACAACTGTCAACCCGGTTACTTATGGCTTATCGATTAATATTCGCGACAATACGCAGGGCTTAGGTGCACGGATACAAATGAAGGTAAGGACATATGAAACCAATAAAGTGAAGCTAGAAAGTCTTCTAATTTACAGTACATACTCACTAAAATTTATCTCTGCGCTCACCCATTTTTCCCAATCCCTCAACCCCCAAACTTGAACTTTTTCATACTTAATATACATAAGGTTGATGACATTCCCACTTTCTTCATTGGTCACTTTTGAAAAACATGAGTAATAAAATTGTGAGTAATCAAATCAAGACGTAGTTCGACTCCAAAAAACATGAAAAAGGCTATTTCAGGTATTTTGAAAATCATTTTGAAAAATCAATTCTCGTAAAGGTAAACTCATACTGAGAATATAACAAATATTCCTCAATATACATTTGGAATCATCTCATTTGACAAGCTTGAAAGCACGTGTACAAATAGGAAGAATTTATGCGGTAAGCATTATATACGTTTATTTTTAAAAAATTATTGTTAATTTTTTTTAATTGTTTACGACATTATTAAATATTATATAAATTGGACAAAATGTAGATGTCATTAGAAACTGCATAGGCATCTCCGAAGTTGGTCGACGAATGTCCAATCAATAACCTCTACCATTACAATTCCTTGATTTTTAATACAACAGGTATAATAGACTTAAAAAAATGAGTTATATTTTTCATTAATATTTGACAAAATATATAATATAATAGCTTATTGCATTCAAAGGAAGTTGCACTTAACTATATAGGGGGCGGATTTTGTTTATATGGCTAGAGACATTAGGAAAAGTGTACAATGAATATGGATTATCACTTCTATAATGAGCTAAGGACCCTAAGGCCCACTTTCCAAATCAATATCCCATTTTAACCCATATGAGATTAAAATTCCAAATAAACCCAAAGGCCCATTACTCTCAAACGGCGTTAATAGATGGAGCGGTGTTAATTGGCTAAAATCTCGCCGGATCCGTGATTTCTGGTACTATAGTCGTAATCCAAACCTCAATTCCGGCCAAAATCAAACATAAATCCACGCGAGGGAGGTAATCGGCGAAGAGATTGAAGATCGCCTCTGTTAACATCCGACCTAGAATTTCGTTATTCCGATTTTGTAAGGTAAGTTTTAATTTATTTTTTTTTTAATTGGAATTCGTTTTTGAAAGTTTTCATCAATTCATATAAGATGTTGTTGACAGTGTTCATCAATTCATAGCAATTGTTGTGTGAAAAAATTTGTTACGAGACACTTGATTTGTCCGATAACAAATGGTATCGGACCTTTCAACGGCATTTTGATTTCGATTGTTGATGTCTTATGTGATCTCGTAATGTGTCTTATATCAGTTGCTATAGGATCTGATCTAGTGTTTATATGATTCTGAGTTTACATGCTTCATTTTGTTTTAGATTATTTATGTGGCAGATGACCTGTTCCAGGTCCTATACTATTTGTTATAGGAGATGTTATAGTGTGCATTTCATTGTTTGATTAGAAGATAATTTGATTCAGTTTGATTGTTTGAGTATGTGTTATATGCCTTGTAATAAGTCCTATACTCTTTAATAAAGGATCTGTTGAAGTGTTCATACGATTTTGAGACAAATTTCTTCATTATATTTTTTATTATTAATGTGACAGAGGACCTGTTAAAAGTCCTATAGCATTTGCTATATGACTCCGCTCTATTTTGCTTTTTGATTTGGATTTGAATTGATTTATATTGCATATGACCTGTTATCGTGTTCATATTATTTTGAGGGACGAATAGAGGAGATGATTTATGTTGCAGATGATTTATGTTGCTATAAGACCTGGATAAGTATTGATCCATTAACAATTGTTCCAGGTCCTATATCCTTTGTTATATGACCTGTTATAGAATGCATTTTGTTTGTCTAATGTTTAAGTTGCATATGACCCGTGTTTTAGGTCCTATATCCTTTGTTATAAGACCTGTTCCTGTGTACTATATTCTTTGTTATAGGACCTATTATATGTTGCATATGACTGCTTCCAGGTCCTATATCCTTTGTTATAGGACTTGTTATAGTGTCCTATACATCTTGCTATAGGACCTGCTCTATTTTGCTTTTTGATTTGGTTGTGCTATGATACAAGAATATTTGATATATAAAATGATTTATATCATTATATATGAATTGTACTTTTTGTGGCTTATGTTTTATTTTTGTTTTTGTATGAAAAGGTGGAAAACTACGATGTCTCGCAAATAAGAGAATGACCCGTATGAATACAGGAAAACAATTGAAGATGAAACAGCTTAAATCAGCAGATGTTACACTCGTCTAAAGATAGGAGAATTGTACGTTACTCACCAAAGAAAACGGTAGAATCAAAAAAACAAAAGCAAAAGGAACATCTAAAAGTGCAAAGGGACTCACCGATCCCTTGTTTCGCATCTAACCTCCATTCTATATCATCTATCTTGACAGAGGTTGATTTAAGGGAATCTCATTTAAACAGTTGAAGATATCACCTTTCTTCAACCTATTCAATTCTATAAACTCAAACAAAGATGTTAACTTGAGGAAGATGGACTCAACAATAGAAGATTTGATCAAATGCTACAAGCCAAAGGAAAGGAAATTTTTGCTGGGCAAAGTTTTGGTTGGGTTGAGTGCAAGTGATGTAACATCTATATTTGGTGTTGTTTCTGGAAGTGAATTGATAGATATGAAGAAAAAAAGGGATAGGCACTCACTTGGGATAGTTGAGAGGCTATTCCCAAACTGTAAAGCAAATGAAATAACCATGAAAAAAGTGAAGGAAAACGTGAGAAGGCTGGTCAAGAGTGAAAGAGAAGTTGATATAGGAGACGTTGTGAGATTGCCGAATCTCATAGCATTGGGGTCCGTTTTCTTTGCTTCAAAGGGTGAGGTAATGTCTCCGGGTTTCTATATTATGTGGATGATTTGGAAAGAATGAAGAGCTATGATTGGTCAAGCGCGATTGTAGATAACTTGCTTCGCCTTTAGATGAGAAATATAAATCACCGATCCTCGTTGTTGGATGTGTATCAATCTTACCGGTAATAACATTTTAAATTTATATCTCTAATTTTATTTTAGTTACTATTATTAACTATAAGTTAGGTCCTATATGACTCGATCATATTTCTCTTTATTTTGTAAATGTAGTATTGGTTTAACGAGCACACAAAGGTGATGAATGCAACAAGAAACTTGCTTCCAAGGTGTATGAAGTGGGAAGTATCAAAGAAAATTGCCAATTTTAAGGATTTTATCAAAAACTTGAGAAGTGATCGTGTATAAAACACCATGACGATGTTATGTAATAAATTGTTTAGTATTCTCATATCCTATACCAGCTTTCTATAGGACAATTCATAGTGTTGATATCGCTGATATAGGACCTGCTCTATTTTGCATTGAATGGTCCTATATCAACTGATATAGGACCATTCAAATTCTTATAAAATTGGTATATGATTTTTTTGAGGTCCTATATCACTTGATATATGACCATGCAATGGTCCTTTTAGCTGCGAATATGAGTTTGTTAAGTCCTATACCGCTTGATATAGGACCCTTCATGGTGTTGTCATGTCCTATACCAGCTTCCTATACCATTTGCTATATGACCATTGAATTGTTTATATTATGTTCTCAAAGTCTATAGCATTTGCTATATGACCATTCAATGGTGTTATAGCAAATGTATGGGTGTTAGTAATTCTTATAATACATGTATTCATTTCTTATAGGTTCGAGTTGAAGAGCTAGCATTGACAGATGAAGAGAAGTTGTTGTTGATGGATAAACCAAATGAGGATGGAAAAGATAATGATTTTGAAATGTCTGAGGAAAATCCTGGTACTGGAAAAAGGATTGGGGGAGAGGATGAAGGAGGAGGTACGAATCTTCAAGATTTAATGGATAATTTTGAATTAATTTTGGGGACCAATCCGACACCTACCGATAAAGGTCGTGGAGTGGGACAAATGAATTGATTGAGTTGAGGAGTGAAAATGAAAGTTTGAAGCCGGAGAAAGCTAAGTTGCCGGAAAAGATTAAGGAGTTTGAACTAAAAACAAACAACGCGATCAAGAGGGACATGTTTTTTGGGCCGAGGTTGAGATGAGGAGAACTTTTGACGACGCGCTTAAAGTAAAGGACAGAGAGATTGAGAAACTTAAAAGTTTGCTAGAGGAGAAAGACAGAGAAATAAAAATTTTGGAGGAAAAATTGGCCGAAAAGACAAGGACAAGCTTTGCAAAAAACCAAAATGCGATGAAGAAAAGGGTAATGGACATTGTGGTCATGAGGGATCAGACAAAGAAAATTGATACTATTGGATCAATGGAAAGAAGAGTAAAAGAGAGAGGGGATAAGAGGAAGAGGAAGGTGGATCCTGATTACACGTATGACGGAAAGAAGAAAAGGCCACAGGTTTCAAACATGGAGGGAAAGAAGAAAAAGAAAAAGAAGAATTGGTTGGGAGTAAAAGTGTTTTAGATGTTGATGAATTGGAAGACAGAAATGTTTTCTTACCAACATTTAATGAGAACTTTAGTCTCACAACCAAGTCAATGGATGATGACACAAAGAGAAAATTTACAGATTTATGCAGAAAACTCGCGCGTCCGTAAGTACCACTTTTATCAAATATTGTTTTCATTTATTAAAAATTTTGATGATAATAGAAATGTATTTTTTTTTTGTGTGTTTCCAGTGATAGTGTATGGTACATTTCGGGATTGCATGTGGCGATGTGGCAACTGTGGGAATTGGCTCATGATATGATGACCGAAGCTGCAGACAAACATTTTTTATCCCTGAACTATTTTGCATGAATGCTCTAATTTTGCTTTTTGATTTGGATGTGCCTTGTTTGGTTTTTGCTTATAAAATTTGCTATAGGACCTGTTCTACTGTTAATATGCTTCTGAGTTAACATGCTTCATTTTGTTTGCAATTATTTATGTGACATAGGACCTGTTCCAGGTCCTATAACATATGCTATAGGACCTCTTATATATTGTTTCCAATTCACTCTTCAATTCACTCTTATAACATATGCTTCTGAGTTGACATATGCTTCATTTTGTTTGCAATTCACTCTTATAACATATGCTATAGGTCCTATAACATATGCTATAGGACCTGTTCCAGGTCATTTAACATATGCTATAGGACCTCTTTTATATTGTTAACATGCTTCATTTTGTTTGCTTTTTGATTAGTTTAGAATTATGGTCCTTTGGTACACTTTGACCGTTTCTTTGCTTCTCTACTTCCTCTCGTAATTTGTACATAGCTTTTGCTCCATGTTGGCGCGTTGCGTGAATTTATAAAAAGAACTTGGTAGTTGTTGCAAGCATGCAATTTTGCAGTAAAGGATCACTTTAGGGGAATCATGTTGAGATTATGAGTGGAGGACCGATAAACATTGTGTACAGTGAAGTTCAATTGGTATGTCGTGGTGTAGCCAATGAAAGGGTTATAGATTCATCTATTTGTATTAAGTTGTCAACATAATAATTGTATCCATATGCCTTGTATTTCATACATTCTCGACTTGGTTTCATAAACATCTCCCATATAGTACATATTTTATATATGAATCTACAAATTTATAAGGGATATGGACCATGATTATGTGAGGTTGTTACAAAAGTCCGATGTAGGTATGAAATCATTGTTAAAGGTTTTACGTAAATGATATGTTGTGCATTTGATACCTAAATCAAACTTTTGTTTGCAATTATTTATGTGACATAGGACTGATTTCAGTCCTATAACATATGCTATAGGACCTCGTTATAGTGTGCAATTATTTATGTGACATAAGACATGTTCCAGTCTTATAATCTTTGCTATAAGACCTGCTATTTTTTGCTTTTTTATTTGGATGTGCATTAATATAGGTCCTATAACCTTTGCTATAAGACCCGAACAAGTATTGATCCAAAAGAACAATTGTTGTATTATTAATGGAATTTTAGGTAATGGATGCTTATCTAAACATTTTGAGGGACAAATACAAGAAACTCCCCTCCATCTCGGTGGACGACAAAGGTCAAAAGTTAATTTTGTATCAAGTTTTGCTACCGTAAGTCTTATTTATTGATTGAAAAGATACTTACACCTCACATTTTTTTTTTATTAAAGTTAATTATCATCTTTATGCTTACATTTAAAATTTATTTGTTTCAAGCAATGGTCAAGGACAAGAACTCAGGAGAAATACAGAAAGGAATAAACGAGGTCATCAAACAATTTGCGGATGATGAAACAATTTATATATTGTTTCCAATTCACTCTTCAAGGAATGATCGTGGTGTCAGTGTGTAACGATCATTGGACATTGCTAGTGCTTGACACCGAAAATGGGGAGTACAAATTTTACAACTCCATGAAGAGGATAAAAGGAAAAGACTACTATGCAAACACACGGAAAACTAATGGTAATATTTTATATATGAGCTGTAATATGTTGGGTATATTGTTACAAGGACATATAGCAACTGCTATAGGACCTTTAAAATGCTTTCTAGCTTTGTATATGACGGTGCCAGGTCATATACCAACTGCTATAGGACCATTCAAAATTCTATTTTTAAATTTTTTGAATTCTCGATAACCCGTTGTTTGATTTCACGTATAATAATTGATTGCTTTTTCTATTTCGCTTGATCATGTCGTGGCTTTCAGTACAAACGAATAGAGGAGACTCAAAAGGACGTGGATACTTTCATAGACTTGAAACGGAGACATTCCACAACAAATAGATGATAGTTTGGATTGTGGAATAATCGTCCCGATGGAAGCGAGAGGAGATGTTTGATAAAGGAGTTATTAGCAAGACGTATGAAGCCGATGCTGTCTCTAAGTATAGGGTGAAAATGATACAAGACATTTTAGCAAGTCCACATTGTCCTCATCATTAGTAAATTAAACATCTTATTTTCTTTTTGGATGGAATGATAAAAATTGGTGGTTGTTGAGCAGGTTTACTTTTATATTTGATATATGATGGATAAATATATTCCAAATATTTTTAAGGTCTCATAGTGGGTTTTTGCTTATAAAATTTGCTATAATACCTGTTATACTGATAATATGCTTCTTTATTAATTCTTTATTGAGCTCTGGTGCAATGGCGGTCGCCCATGATGGGTGTGGGCGGTCGCACATTACGACAGCTACTTCTATCTTCAGAAAACATCACACCTGGGCGGTCGCCAATCTTAACATGTGCGGTCGCCCACTCCAACAGAGGTTTCAAGGCTTGGTAATCTCTATCTTGGGAGGTCCTATACCAATTGCTATAGGACCAAATAAAGGGCTAATAGCTATGTATATGATGTTGGCAGGTCATATAGCAATTGCTATAGGACCAAAATAGCCCAAGAAAGTACCAAAATATCCCTAATTAAGATAAATCAAAACATCAGCAATGAAACATAAAACGGAATAAGGAATAATTGCAATTTGACAGTGAGGCGTGCGCCTGGATGAGTTCATGCGGCCGCCTCAGCGACCGTGGCTAGCTGATCCTTCGGCCCTTGGTGAGGCGAGCGCCTGGCCTGTGGGATGCGGCCACCTGGAAGGCCGAGAGTTGAAGCTGCTCTGGTGCAAATTGGGGCGGGCGCCTGGGGACTTATGGGGCGGCCGCCTGGCTGTCTGTTGCTGGAACACAATATTGAGCTACATCAATGGTCCTATAGCAAATGGTATAGGACCTTTCAAAGGCATTATTGCTTTGTATATGATGTTGGGAGGTCCTATACCAATTGCTATAAGACCAATTAAAGGGCTAATAGCTATGTATATGATGTTGGCAGGTCTTATACCAATTGCTATAGGACCAAATAAAGGGCTTATAGAGTTTTGTATGATGTTGTCATGTCCTATACCAATTGGTATAGGACCAATTAGAGGCCTGTTACTACAGGAATAAGCCTGTTACATTTCCTTCATACGTAGGTAAAAAAAAAACAATTAACAACAAATATTTTAGGATATCGAAAAAATCAATTAACCAAAATTCTGAAATTAAAATGATTGTATAACATTGTAATGAACACGTGTGTAATGTCAAATAGGACGTTTAAAGAATTAAATTAATAATTATTTTACTAAGAAAACAATGACTCAACTAAAAGTAATTTGCAATGGCTCCTTGCATGATCTTTTATTATGATAACCTTCTTTTCCGCATCGACGACATTTCATCTTCCTCTTTGTACCTTCTCCTCTAGAAATGTAGCGATTTTTCCTTGGCCTACCGGGCGTTTTGTTTCAGGAGGAAGAACCACGGATTCCCCATCAACTACAGGAGGACATAATGTAAAAATAGCTGGAATTGACAGAGCATAAGATTCCCTGTAATTCCTTACCTTGAAATAATCTTGAATGAAAGAAGAAGAATTGTTCTTAAACCTCGAAGACGGATATGGAATGAACACACGGAAATCCATTCTGTTTGCCACAACCCACATGAACATGTGTATTCACGTATGTTGACAACCATAGAAGGATCTGAATGAACTTCAAATACATATTCATCGCAAGCATGAATTATCCATGACCTTCCTTTGTCTGCACATTCCAAGTATACCTTCTGGATGGATGGACACAACACATTTGCCCATGAATTTGATTCTTGTTTACGTTTGCACATTCTTGACATAATCTTCAAACGTATACTGTCAATCAACTCTACAACAGGGAGAGATTTATACTCCTTTATCATAGCATTAAATGACTCAGCCGCATTTGAGTACAATTCTCCATAACGATTACCTCCAAAATAAGCAGCTGCATAGTTTTCTTTCGGAAGATTGTTGAAAAACTCAGACACCTTCGTACCACCCTCATTTATGATTTCGTCCAGAAGAATGCGAAAGTGCTCGGGTGTTGGAGCTTTTGAAAGCTTAGAAAATTTGTGAAGAATATTGGACCGCACCTCCTTCGATAACCCACCAAGTTTATTTCGAAGGTTGTTTTTTAAATGGAACATGCAGAATGAATGGTGTGAAAACGGCATAACCTCATGAACCGAAGTAATGATACCCTGATGACGATCCGAAACAAATGTCACTCCTCGCTCAGTTATGTAAGGACGGAGATTTTGGAGAAACCACGTCCAATTTTCAGTATCCTCCGATCCAACCACAGCAAAAGCAACATGGAATAGGCCTACAACCAAAACAATTCATAAAAATTAATTTGACATCATAAAATATGAATAAAAATAAAAACCAATATACAAAATGTTAAAACATAAATAAGTTGTCTCATATCACATGGTCTAAGACATTTGATTTGACATATAGCAAGTGATAAAGGACACGGAAACATCATAAACAAATCTATAAAGACATTTGAATTGTCCTATATCAAATAATATAGGACACATAACGTAATATACAAAACTATAAGACCTTTGAATGGTCTTATAGCAAGTGGTATAGGACCCGGCACTTCATATATAAAGCTATAAGATCTTTGAATGGTCTTATAGCAATTGGTATAGAACCTGTTAACTACATATATAAAGCTATCAGACCATTGAAGAATCCTATATCAATTAGTATAGGTACTCATATAATCATATACATATGTTATAAGACCTCTGAATGAACCTATATCAACTTGGAACATATAAAAAAAAAAAAATTTAAAAGCATTAATAATAAAATTCTCATACCATTATCTCCATCTTTATTTGTTCTTTGCGCGCAAGTAGGGTACCAGAAAAATTCCAGTCAAAAATGTTGCATCCAAAAATAACAAGGGACGACAAAACTTAAATCCCCGCAAACATGCCCCAAATGCAAAAAAGCAACGCTGGAAACGAGAAGTCACTGGATCAGACTCAAACTTCACACAACCATCTGGATCCACCTCCCTAATTTTATACGTATATGCTTTAAGCTTATTATACGCAAACTTTGCCTCACCAAAAATAATGTTTTTCGCCTTCTCACCGCTCTCCAAACAACCTTGTAATGAACAAAGTGAGGCCATACTCTGCTAGCAACGACTTTACAAGAGAAGCGGGACTAACATTTGGATCATCTCTAACCTTATCACGGATAACACCGGAAAGAACATCACATCCCATCCTTTGCCCAAAATCACAACTAATCGCATCCTTGCATATATGATCGTGGATATATTTCCTTATGTAGAAATATCCACTGCATTTTTCAATTGAGGCATGTATCTTCCATGGACAACCTTTTGATTCTTTGTATGAGCATACAGTAATACGAGTAGGTTCATTTTTCACATAGTTGAAATCAAACCCCACTTCCGTTGCAAACTTACACAATGCATTCCTAAATTCACCGTGAGCCACCTTCAAATATCTCGGCCAATATTTTGTATTGCGTCCGCCCATTCCGCACTTCTCATTCTCTTTTCTTTGTGATAGAAGAATTTAACATTATCATCATTTCTACTACTACGCCTTCGCATAATGTGGAAAATGAATTCTCGAATGAATCACGACATTACTAACACATATACTCAAATCATTCACATTTATTTCTAGTAGATCAATATTACTACGAGCAATCATAACACCCATACGAGATGAAATCTTGCTCACTAGACAACATGCACGACCTTTTCTCACCTAACGAGATATGACATCGAGATTGTCTCCTTTTTCAAACTGTTCCATCTGTTGCAACTAAATTCAACAATAGATTCATAAGAATCAAATTGATCAAACCTAGTAACAACCGAAAATCTTCCATAATTCAACATCAACATCACATTAGACTCCATTGAAGGTAAAGTTATTTTATCTGTAAATAAATTCAATCAAAAAATTCATCACAACCTCAAAATTCTGAAGAAAAAACAAATGAAAATTAATACAAAATATAAACTGAATTCAATCAAGATCATAATTCGGATGTAATACCTTTTTTCCGGATTGATTGAATTGGATGAAAGGATTGCAATTTCAAATTTCTTCAATAGCGATCCTTAAGAAACGGCATGGATTAAGCGATCGAAAGATTTGATGTTAACGGCGCCGTGAATGTATTTGACCGGTATATGGTATTTTGGGGTTTAAAGGGATTTTGATTTGGAATATAAAAGGGAGTTGTCTTTTTTAATTTGGGTTGGGTTTTTTTGGGTTATGATTTGAGAAATGTGGGTAAAGATTTTTCCTTCTATAATTCTCAAAATAGAACTAAATGGTATATCACATTTTAACTCTACCTAAATTATTATATTGGTTGCTTTTTATATCCTTACTATTTATTATTTAATAACTTATTAACTTATATTATATGGAGTTTATCTCTATCAATTAGCAGTCAGTCGTTTTTATAACAATAAGTCACTCGAGCAAATACAAATGTATATGACCAGGTTTGGCATTTGTTTTTTTTTTATATATTTTGAAATACATTTATGCAATACGTAAGATACTAATATTTAAATATTATAAGTTTCATTCGAGAACAATTCAAGATATTTTTACAAGTATTACGATTAATAATACTTTTATTTTCAAAGAAGTTTACGAGAAAAACAAGAGAATGATCAAACATGTGCAACAAGCATTGGATGAAGGAGAGCCAATGGTAAGTAGTATTAAGTTTTTTTTTAAAAAAAAAAACGATGATTAATTGTTTTTTTTTTCAGGATGGTCTTTTATTGTTAATGCAAACGTCAATCAATAGACTAGCAAAATGAATGAAAGTAAAATTCATGCACCATTTGTAAGAATAAATTATACTCCCTCCGTTTCACATTACCTTACCCATTTACTGTTACTGAGAACGGAAAATAAGGAGTGAATATATATAATCTATAGTATAAATTAGACCTGGGTGATACAGTTGTTTGAACAGTACCAAGTGTCGAAACTCCCATTTTGCCCTTACTAATTTGTCCCTTTCCCATTTTGCCCTTAAAAAAAAACATGTCCTCGGACACGGACTTAATTAAAAAAAAAAAAATTAATGTGTCCTCGGACACGGGCTTATTCTAGTGTTATTAAAGTAGGAGTTGTGAGTGGGTAGGAGAGAGAAAGTGGGGTAGAACCAAAGTGGCCTTGGCCCAGTGGTATGTTGGTGGCTTCCCGAAGGGGAGGTCACCGGTTCGATTCCCCTCAAGGGGAATCTCTGTGCTTTAATTCCTATCTTGGGTTTCAAGGTCCTTTGGAGCTCTCCGGGGCACATCCGTGCAGTTAAGGAAGCAGCATTGCTGGGCTTGTATCCTCAGTGTGGGGAGTTCAAATCTTGGCAGGAGCAGCTGGAGCAGCCAATTGGTGTTGTAAGAGTGATGCAATTGCCTCGGCAGGAGCGGCCATTGGTGATGTAAGAGTGATGTAAATGCCTTGTAGGAGGGCTCCCTTGGGGCTCGGAGTATAGAATGCGCCACCCACAGGCTGCATAGGGCACATCCGCGATTTACCTCCGCCGGCATGCGGGGGCGGTACGGTGGTCGGGGATTAGTCCCAGTGGGAACCTGGGTATCATAAAAAAAAAGAGAGAGAAAGTGGGGTAGAGAATAGTAAATAGATATTTGTTGTGAGTATGACAAGTGGGTCCCATGAATAAAGAAGTATTAAAAAGTTTCTTTTTTAGAAAAGTATAACTTTAAAATGGGACACTCAAAATAGCAAAATTGGTAAGATTTTATGGGAATGAGGGAGTACATTAAAGAAGGGGAACCTCATTGCGATAGTTGCAAAAATACGAACGTTGTCCTATTATTAGGTAACTTTATCATCACAAGATTTAGGGTCTCATGTAATAATTTTTTTTTTCTGTTTATGAACTCATGTAAAAAAAAATTAATGTTAGGTATCGTATTGAGGTTGATATAGATGATGCTGAGGACTCTTTACGTTGCGAGATCTTTGATTGTGAGTTTGAAAAACTAATTAATATCAAAGTAGGAGATTTGGCACAACTTGTTGTTGAGTTAAATTTTAACTACACAAAATCTGGGGAGAAACGCGTTTCTCCGTAACTTATGGAGAAACGGGGCCCGACTTGTCGCTCGACAAGGCTTCTGGATATCCAGAAGCATATGAAAGTGATATTCAGAAACCTTCAAAATGAATATCCAGAAACTTTCAAAATGTTTCTGGATATTCATTTGATGGTTTCTGGATATACATTTGAAGGTTTCTGGATATCCAGAAACCTTCAAAATGAATATCCAGAAACTTTCAAAATGTTTCTGGATACTCATTTGATGGTTTCTGGATATACATTTGAAGGTTTCTGGATATCCAGAAACCTTCAATAAGCAATTTCTGGTCTTGGCCTTGGATTTGGCTTCAAATATATTTTTTCTGGATATCCGCCCAAAGGCTTCTGGATATCCGTTCCAAAGCTTCTGGATATCCAGAACCCTTTGAGACTGATATCCAGAAATTTTTTTCTGGTTATCAAACGCATTGCTTCTGGCTATTAAAAACACGTTTCTCCATAGTTATGGAGAAACGCGTTTCTCAGCGGACCTACTCTTTTAACTATATATTTTGGATATGAAGATTTATTTATTAACTTTTGATTTTAACCTATATTTTGTACAAAAATCACTAAGGCATAAGTAATTCAATACCTCGACAACTTTGTCAAATTATTGGAATAAACTATATATTTCAACTTAAATTTAATAAGCAAAGTAGAAGAAACAGAAAGGAAAATTTTACAATTGCTAGAGTTCTTTATGAGACGAACATTCATGACAACGTAAAGGAGAAGGTATATTCTTATAAAAAATAACTATATTGTTAAAGTACATAAAATACTTTCATCTAATTTTATGTTTTACTTACAAAGAAAACAAAAACAAGATGATGAATTTCATAGGCAAGTTGGTGCTAAAACGTCTATTTTATCGGATAAAAGAAATTTTATTTCCATAAGGTATTTTCATACCCAAAATACACTACATTTTTTCACCTTTACAACAATTATATTTCAATTTTGTTAAAATGTAGCCTAGATATTGAGACGTTGGCGTAATGTGAACATTCAAATGATGAAAAAGCTCATGTGGAGGCTTCTTCTAATTATTGGAAGAAAGTTAGACGATGAATAAAATTTTAGTTGTTTTTAATTTTTTTCAAAATATGAATGTCGAAAACAATGATGTTATATTTTTTTTGACACTAGAACTAATTTCCATGTTTCAAACTTTCAATAATTCATGGATATTTTTATATATTACATCCATATAATGCATGAAGACAATTCATAAACTAAATAGTGATGTTGATTATCATAATTGTTATAACTTGATATTTTTAATATATTATTGTACTAATTGAATTTCATATGATATGACATGAAAAAAAAATCATCATGATTCGAATATTTAAAAATAAAAATATGTAAGAAATATATTTTCATGTGATAAGTCCAATAAGAAGATGAAATGTTGGGTAATGGGTCCTTATGAAAGATGGAACTTGGAATTCTCAAAAATCTCATAATTTATTTTTATTAATATAACTTAAATATTAATTGATATTAAAATCAAAAGTTAGATTTATGATTATTATTTTTATTATTTAACTAAAAGTGTTCAATAAATATATGTCCATGCAATATTTCCTAAAAAAGATGAAGCATTTGATAAAGTCTGAGGTTTCACCTTAAAATCAATTGGTGTTAAGGGGAGTAGCCCAGGATCCTTATATGTTAGAGACAAGTCTTGTTTATTCCCGATGTGGGATAATGTTCTCTTACACGCCCCCTCACGTGTAGCCGGGCTTTGCCAAAGGCTTACAACGTGAATTGGATGGTGGGTGGCGCGGAGGGTTCATCGTGGGCCGTTGGGCCTGCACGTGTAATGGACCAGCTCTGATACCATGATAAAGTCTGAGGTTCCACCTTAAAACCAATTGGTGTTAAGGGGAGTAGCCCAGGATCCTTATATGTTAGAGACAAGTCTTGTTTATTCCCGATGTGGGATAATGTTCTCTTACAGCATTCAGTGAAACAACGTGAGAATTATCATCTCTTCATTATAAATCAAATTATATTAAAAATATAAACATTTAATAAATATATGTGCATCTAATAGATTTCAAAAAAAGTTGAAACATTGTGAAAGAAAAATATCTACATGTAATAACTCCCCAAAAAAAATGAAACTTGAGTTAAATAAGATCATGATTATCAATATAATTATAAAATTTAACTAATACAACTTAAATATCAAATAATAAAGAAGCAAACTCAATATGTATTAAAACACCTAAAATAACATTACTTAATAAATAATAATATAAGTGCATTTAATAAGTTATAAGAAAAGATGAAATTTGGAATTATCAAAAGTCTCATACTTTATTTTTTGATTATCAAAAGTCTCTTTATCATGAATCAATATATTTTGAACATATTAAGGGAGAATGTCCCATAAGTTCTAAAAAAGTTTCATAATGCCCCATAAATTTATTTCTATATTATATTATCATGTTGTATTATTCTATAATAATACTGCATACTCCCTCCGTCCCACCCGAATTTGGACAAATTTCCTTTTTGGGCGTCTCATCCGAATTTGGACAACCCAAAAAGGAAAGTTTATAATAATAAAAAAATGGGCATACCCCACTCACTCATTAACTCCACTCATTCTCCACCATACAATTTATTCAACCAACCACTATTAACTCCAC
The DNA here is from genome assembly GCA_022495995.1 of Adenophora triphylla var. japonica. Taxonomy (NCBI): domain Eukaryota; kingdom Viridiplantae; phylum Streptophyta; class Magnoliopsida; order Asterales; family Campanulaceae; genus Adenophora; species Adenophora triphylla. The sequence continues at coordinate 83,987 of JAFEMH010006188.1, read as the reverse complement.
TCATTCTCTCTCTTCATTTTCTACCACACATTTTTATTATCTTATTGTTATTTCTTAATCTCCGTGTAAAGTAACTTTGTCCAAATTCGGGTGGGACGGAGGGAGTACAAGATAATGCATAATACTCCCTCCGTCCCACCCGAATTTGGACAAATTTCCTTTTTGGGCGTCCCATCCGAATTTGGACAACCCAAAAAGGAAAGTTTATAATAATAAAAAAATGGGCATACCCCACTCACTCATTAACTCCACTCATTCTCCACCATACAATTTATTCAACCAACCACTATTAACTTCACTCATTCTCTCTCTTCATTTTCTACCACACATTTTTATTATCTTATTGTTATTTCTTAATCTCCGTGTAAAGTAACTTTGTCCAAATTCGGGTGGGACGGAGGGAGTACTGCATAATCATATAATAAATCATTGATGATTACAAGTGGCGTTGACGACCGTTGACCGAATTCCGGCGACCGTTGACCGTTGAGGATGATGTATCATAATTTTTAAATACTACATATAGAATGCAGTATAATATAATATTACATAATAACTTATAGTGAATTTAAATTAATGAAAAACTTGAGGGAAAGTGATTTATCCCAAAAGAAACTTATAGGTAAAATTCCTACATAAAAACATGTAATGAGTATATGTTCTTCTAATAAATTCCCAAAGAAGAATGAACATTGGATAAAAGATAGTGAAGATTATCAAGGATCTCTCAATTTATATTATTAATGTAACTTACTTTAAATATTTAATTGAATATTATAAGTGATATGAAATCAAATGTTAAATTCAACATGAATTAATTTTAATTTGTTGATGCAATAAGTCTTTAAGGGAGATGAATATTAAGTGAAATAGTATTTGGATTATCAAAAGTCTTTTCTTAATATGAATCGAATTAAATCAAAAATTAAAACATATAATCAATATCTATAGTATAAATTAGGGATGTCCTTGCTACAGTTCTTTGAACAGTAGCAAGTGACGAAATTTCCATTTTGCCCTCATACATTTGTCCATTTCCCATTTTGCCCTTAAAAAAAATTAAATTAAAGAAAAAAAAATATCCTCGAACACGGGCTTAATTTAAAAAAAAAAATTATGTGTCCTCGGACACGAGCTTACTCTAGTATGTGCATATAATAAGTACAAAAAGATGCAACATTAGATAAAATATTAATGTAACTTAATTTAAATGAATTGAATATGAAAAGTGATATAAAATCAAAGGTTAGATTCATCATCATAAATTAATTTTATATTGTTTATGCTATAAGTCCTAAAGGGAGATTAATGATTTGGCGAAATAATATTTGAATTATCAAAAGTCTATTCTTTATAAATCAAATTAAATTAAAAATTAAAACATTTAATAAATATATATGCATATAATAAGTCATAGATGATGGAACATTAGATAAAATAGATTTGAGATTATCAAAATTCTCATAATTATAGTTATAAATGAAATTTAATTTAAGTGAATTTAATTGAATTGAAAAGTGATATAAAATCAAATGTTAGATTCATCATCATGAATATATGTGTATATAAAATAAGTCCAGGAAGATGCTACATAAGATAAAATATTAATGTAACTTAATTTAAATGAATTAAATATGAAAAGTGATATAAAATCAAATGTTAGATTCATCATCATGAATTAATTTTATTTTGTTTATGCTCTAAGTCTTAAAGGGAGATGAATGATTAGTTGAAATAATATTAGGATTATCAAAAGTCTTTTTTTTTTTTATGAATCAAATTAAATTAAAACGTCTAATAAATGAATGTGCATATAATAAGTCCTAGAAGATGAAATATTAGATAAAATAAATTTGAGATTATCCAAATTTTCCTAATTTTTGGTATCAATGAAATTAATTTAAATGAATTGAATATGATAATTTAGATTCATTATAAATTAACTTTATTTTATTTTTAAAATGTACATGTTGTACCTTCTAAAAGAATATTAAATTAAGTTAAATAAGTTTGAGATTATCAAAAGATTCATATTTTGATTTAATTATTATAACTTAAATAATAAATAATGAATAGGCAAAGTCATCATGCATTAAAATAACTAAAAGAACACTATGTAATAAATAAAAGTGATAACAAGTCCTAAAAGATAATAAAACTTGAGCCCATCAAAAGTCTCATAATTAATTTTATTAATATAATTTAAGCATCAAGTGAATATTAAATGATGTGAAGATAGATTTATCATAAATTTTATTATTTGCCATTTTGGGATTGTCCTCTTTTAACTGGAACACTCAAAATGTCAAAATATCTTAATTCAAGTGGAACAGAAGAAGTATATAATTAGAGTTCAAAACTGTGTATAGTATGAAATAAATCATGTTAATTCTAAAATGGATAAAAATGTCATTATGAATAAGCATTCAAATTTCCAATTAGCGTTGTAAAATGATTTACCAAACGTATTACAAAAAAATCTCGTTTAAAAATCCTTTGTTTAAAAAATGCTCCGTTTAAAAAATCTCCATTTCTAAAAATGTGCACCAGAAGAGACCTAAAATATAATCTTTTGTTCCTTAATATCACCTATAATCAATTATTAGTGTTAAAAATAGAGTTGCCGCCAACGTTGATGGTGGTGCGGATAGAACATCTACTGATGCAAAATGAGGTTTTCTTTATAGATACAAAACGAAAATTAGATAGAGATGTTCATCTATAGAATATAGGGTTTAGTGTAGCACATTTATAATTTCTAATGTGTCGTTACACATAGTTTACTTTTTGAGTGCGTCTGGGGAGAAACGCGTTTCTCCGTCGCGTATGGAGAAACGCATTTCTCCGTCGCGTATGGAGAAACGGGGCTTATTATGTCGCGCGACGTAAGTAGCCGGTTCGGATATCGCTTTCTGAAAGCTTCTGGATATCCAGAAGCTTTGAAATGGATATCCAGAAGCTTTGTAAAGGATATCCAGAAACCAAGTATTTTTTCTGGATATCCTTTACAAAGCTTCTGGATATCCAGAACATTGAATATGGATATCCAGAAGCTTTGTAAAGGATATCCAGAAAAAATATTTGGTTTCTGGATATCCTTTCCAAAGCTTCTGGATATCCTTTCCAAAGCTTCTGGATATCCAGAAGCTGATGAAGTGATATCCAGTTTTTATGGCTAGGTATGTCGCGCGACATAACAAGCCCCGTTTCTCCATAAGCGACGGAGAAACGCGTTTCTCCCCAGATTTTGTGTTACTTTTTAGACCTTCATCCCATTGGATTTTACGGAACATCAATTACATGTAGTATAAGTTACTATCTCCGTCCTTATTTGAATGTCAAAAATATTTTCAAATTTGCTCTTAATTAAGAGCAAGTTTGATTAAATTTTTTTACATCCATTTAGGGACAAAGGGAGTGGAACAAAATCTTTATCATTACTGTGTTTTATTTCTAAAACATCTTTGTTGTTGTTATTATTATTACTTACAAGATGTGTCAATTTAAATGTCTATACGCTATTCGAAACTTTTTATCCTTATATCACTATCATTTGTCATAAATAATTTAAAACTATAAATAAAATTCTTTATGAACATTAATAGAAATCGGGAGAAAATATATGTAAATAAAAATAAAATGGCTTAATAAAAAGAGAATGTGAAATCACACATGACATAAATTTTATAATACCTTTAAATAAAAAAATTAAGTAAAAACTACTCACAATAATAAAATAGATTTTATTTTAATTATGAGTTTTAAAAATATATATATATATACAAATGAACGTAAATCGAGGTACGAATGCGGATCATGGTCGAGAAAGGCCCAATGGATTGGGCCAAAAATATACTACATACAAGTCTCAATTACGACAAAGGGAGTGGGCCTATCCTACCATTGTTTATCATGCTTGCTCGTCATTCCAACTATATCGGCTTAGAAATATTATAGCGAATAAATGACTTAAGGCACAACAATTATACATGCCGATAAAGCACGATCTCATATGCCGAGCAAGGCCTCTATCAAAGCCGACCTATGCCTCATTTGAAGACGGAGAGCCCCTCTCCTCAGTTGTTAACAAAGCAAGAAAATGGGTCTCCCTATTCCAATTTGCTCTCTTCCTCGGCATCAAGTAATGCCGACCTAGCATCACTTGCCGAGTAGCTCTCCTACAAGGCGCACGTGTAGAATATATTATCTAATTCTACTCAAATAAGGATTGTGAACAATTATAATCCCAATCAATAGGATTATAACCACCTCTTACACGTCTTCTTATTCAACAAGGACTTTACAATGATATGCCTATAAATACAAGTCATAATTCTCATTATTTGGTAACACATCTTTTGATTCTAAACTATTGCCAATTGATTTCTATCTAAATACAAATAATTACTCTCACGCCGGATGACATTCGCCGGCGAAGCTTCGACTTAGTTTACGTGTTTGTTTTTATTTTTCAGGCTATTCAATCATTCAGAATACAATCTGTCATTAGATTTGGGCTGATTCAAACGTTGTTTTTGGCATACTCAACAAAAATAATTGTTTTAACCAAAAAATATATAATTAAATATAAAATCCCTGGTTCACATACACCTAGTACAAACTAAATTATGTGTAATAGAAGATGGCATGGGGAAAGAGTTGAAGAAGAAAAATCCAATTCAAAGATGACGAGGCAGGTGAGGTAAAGTACAACTCTGTCATCTCCAACTACTACCTTTCTCTAGTAAGCGCACATGGGGGTCTTAGTCTTATTCTGTCCCAGAAACTTCTAAATTGGACTACTACCTATTTATTCAAAAAAAATAAAAAATTCTGAAACATTTTAATTTGTTTTCGTTTTATAATAATTTCTCAGCCAAAAGAATAATATATTTTGTTAAAGCATTTATCCTACAATTTTTTTAATTGTCAGTTGGTTTTGAGATGTAACATCATCAAACTTTATCAAAATTAAAACCTAATAAATTGAAACATACAATCTTATTAAAAAAAATCTAAATGATATTAAAAATAAAATTTAGAGGCGTGACTCAGTACAATAAAATTTACAATTTAGAGGTGCGTTTTAGAATGAAGAGTTGAAGTTAACTTCAAGAACAAACATTTTTGTAAATAGCGTAACTTCCTTAAAACGTGTGGTGACATTTTTATATATAATTAAAAGGTTTTTTTAAAAAATTTGCGATGACATTTTTTTATTGACCGGAACATATTAACACCCATTGACACTTATTACATCACTACTAACTCTCTCTCTCTCTCTTCATTTTTTAACACTAACACTGACACTTTCCTTACACTACAACTAGGGAGGGCAACGGGACGGGTTTGAGATGGATTCTTCATTTCCTAAACCCGCTCCTACAGTGAAATACCATTGTCCGAACACGCCCCGCCCCATGTTATGCCTTACCCGAACCCCACCCCGTTTAATCCGAAAAAAATTGCTGGGATTTAATTTCCACGAATTTTTCAGAAGCTATTTGTGATTGCAATTTAGTAAAGACTTGTAAGGATAATCATTTGAAGGATCATCACCGGGTATGATGACAAATAATAAAGCAAGGAAAGCTCATTCTCATTGAAAAATAAAATAAAATCTATAGGAGGCAAAATTTTCTGATTTTAAGAATCTTCAGTTTGGCACAAAAGAATAGAAAATAAATATTAAAAAAAGGGTCAAACATAACTCAAAAATGTCATTATCTCTTATTAAGCTATGCATGCTTGTTAAAGAACATCTGAAAGAGAATCAAAAGGGATAACAAAAGGTTAAAAACTAAATATTAAACAAAATGAAAAGTTGTAAAATTTACAACAAGTTTCGTTGCATAACCAACTTTGAGAGCAAATCAATGCTTCCAAAGTGTTTGTAGCAAACCTACTTCGATTTGGGCTAATTAACCGACCACTTTTACTAAAAGCCGCCTCTGATGCAACACTTGAAATTGAAATAGCAAGTATGTCCCTATCAATCTTTTGTAAAGTAGAAAATTTGATCCCGTTTGTCTTCCACCAATCCAAAACATCAAAATTTGTGGTTATTGATAGCACATTCTCCTATAAATAAAAATCTATCTCCTAACTTTTGAAATTGATAATTGGCGTGCCGATTTTTCAAACTTTTGGATTCTACTAAAAGACCATATCCAATACACAACGCTATTTCTTACTTTCTCCAACTCCTTTTTTATGACTTCTAATCCATATTTTACAATCAAATTTAATATATAAGCACAACAACGCATGTGAATAACCTTTACTCTCATCAAAAGTGTACTAGGATCAAGCCTATAACCAATTTTATCAATCATTGCATCATTTGATGTGGCATTATCAACGATAACCGTGGACACTTTTCTATCAAGATTTATGTCCATTAATGTATCAACAAGAAAATTCGTAAGCACCTCACTATTATGTGGAGTGTGAGCATATACAAACCTAAAATGAAATAATTACCAATAGAAAGTTATAATAGGCAAAATAATACATAAGTATGCACACTTACAATAAAAGTTATAATAGATAAAAGGCTATTAATGATACTAGAATGTACCTCACGATACGGCTTTGCAAAATCCATGAATCATCAATATAATGTACCGTGATATCCATGAAACCTCTGTTAGTTGGTTTTGCACTCAATAAATCGGTGGTAATAGCAACTCTTGAATTCAAAGCCTCTAATAACTCAATCATTTTTTGTCTTCTTTGATTGATATATATTTAATATATGACTATCGATAGGGTTCCGTGATGATTCACCATGTTGAGTGGATACTTATGCAAAATGATCTTATTAGCAAGATCATTTTTCGTCACATTTTCATCAAATGAATAGGCCCGATACTACACCTTTTCATCTTGTCTCTTTTCCTTCACTTGCAAAATTTGTTGCCTAATATCCATATTGACTTTTTGCTTACACCTGTTTAAGTGATTGTGCAAATGTTTTGTACCATTTGCACTTTTTCCCTTAAGTTTTGAATGACAATGATTGCAAATAGCATAGACTACTGCATCTATGATTTTTTACATATGATTCAACACACTGGATGTTAAAGTTCTAACTCGTAAAGAAGACCCACGTTCATTTCGAGATGAAGTTGAATCAATCGGAGCTTTATTTGCAACACTTTGGCTATCATCGTTCACTTTTTCAACCTCATCTTTTTCATCATAAATATGCAAATCGTCATCATCTTTTTCGTACGATTTCAAATCAATTTCTTGAGACATCTAAAGAAAGAAAGAAATGAATATTAAATAGGAAGATATAGTTGGCATCAACATTTACTTAACTAAATATGCAAAAAATGTATCAAGAGGAAGCAATTTCAAATATTACCGTGAATCTAATAAATGTAATATAAATTGATAACAAAAGTGGAAAATTATTTTTAATGGTATAGTACAGTAAATCAATTTATTTATTTCATCAATCTCAAAATAAATTGAAAACAAATGTTCCAAGAACTGCTATAATATCCATAGTCCATAGATACAAAAAAATTTACTCTCTCTCTCCCATCCGGCCAAGATTGCTTTTACAAACATATTTGATTCAGTTTTGATTGTTTAGAAAGGTTAGTAAGCATATAAACGCAATAAATTTTCCCAATATTAATATATAAACCTTAGTACACTTAGTGAAATCATTTGCTTGAAAGGGGAATTAGGGGATAGGAAGTACCTGCGATGGCGATGACGTCGGCTCACGGCTACGGGGGAATTCGACGACTACCGTCTTCTTGATGTATGTTGCGGGTTGTGGCGCTAACTGTAGAGATGTCCAATCGGGTCCGAACCGGCGGTTTGAACTGGGACCGGACCGGCCCAAAATCGGAGGGAAATCGGACCGGCTGAACCGGTGAACCGGCGGTTTTCCGGTCCGGTTACGGTTCGTATATTCAAAAACCGGTGAACCGCCGGTTCATGAACCGCCGGTTCAGGAACCGGAACCATGAACCAGGACCGGAACCGGAACCGTACGGCTAACGGCTAGTTGATCTGGACCGTTGATTTCTTGATCCGACGGTGCCTGTTTAATGACCGTTAGCTAACGGTCATTTTGACTGTTTAGTGACCAAAATATAAAAAAAAAAATCTTAACCGTTTTGGTCCCTAAAACGATTTTTTTTTTTATTTTGGTCCCTAAAACGTTTTTTTTTCTTTTTCTCTCCAATCTATAAATACCCTCCCCCTCCCTTCATTTTTTTCACTACTCATTCTCTCAATCTCTCTCTCAATCTCTCATTCTCTCCTCTCTCAATCTCTCAAATCTCTCTCTCAGTCTCAATCTCTCAAATCTCTCTCTCAATTAATCTCTATATTATCTCAAACTTGCAAAGTCTCAAACTCAAAGTCTCCATAATTCCATTTTTTTCACATAATTTCATCTTTTCACCAAAAAAAATGTCTTCATCTCGTGGCGGCCGTGGCGATAAGGGAAAGAATGTATCAACTACGCATCCATTCCCCCCCGATGATTCCATTTGGGATAATCTTAATGTACAAGCACTACCACAAGAAACGCTTGATTTGAGCGATGACGAAGTTGATGCAACATTTCCAATGGGTGGTCATGGTCATACCGAAGGGAGTAACACTCAAACCACTCAAACCCAAAGTGAAGCGCGAGGGGGTGGTCAAACTCAAATCCGAGGTCGAGGTCGAGGAGGTCGAACCACGGGGAGGTCGGACATCATGACCGTGCACTTTTCAAAAGTGTCAATTGAAGGTACCAACCAATACACCGTTTCTTGCAACCATTGCACTAAAAAATTTGCCTTTACCCATGGAGGTGGTTATGGGACATTTAAAAGACACTTGACGTCAAGGCACCCCGACCAAGTTGGAGATGCCCAAGATCAAACACAACTACAAGGATTTACGGGATCATCACAAGGTACGTCTTCAGAATTATTTAAATTTGATAATTCAACGTATAGAAGAGAAATGGAAAAATATACTGCTGCTAAAGGATTACCCTTTAATTTTACTAATGATAGATAATGGTCTAATATGGCACAACTTTGTTTAAATCCCGCGGCTAAAGAAATTAATAAAAATACAAGTACTCATGATACTAAAGCCCAATATCTACAAGGGAAATTAACTTTAATTAATACGTTTAAAGATTTACCCCAAAATTTGTCAATATGTGCTGATATATGGAGTGACCATTGGCAAACTCATAGCTATATAGAAATTACATGTCATTGGGTTGATAGTAGTTGGAAATTACGAAAACGATTAATTGCATATAAATCTTTTGATACTGTTCATAATGCTCAAAATATTTGTAACAAAATTGCTAAAGTTTTACGAGAATATGGATTAGTTCACAAATTTTTTTCAATTGGATTTGATAATGCTGCTAATAATACTGCTAGTCTACCATCACTCATTGATATTTGTCAACCATCCATTGGGGGTAAATTTTTTCTTGTTAGGTGCATATGTCATATTTTAAATTTGTGTGTGCAAAATGGTTTATCAACTTTAAAGGAACATGTAGCCCCAATTAAGAAAGTTCTTGCTTATATAATGAGAAATCATAGTGTAACAAAATTGTGGATTAGATTTTGTAAAATAAATAATATCCCACCTAAAAGATTTTACTAGATGGTCCAAATCGATGGAATTCCACTTATAAAATGTTATCCGACTCTTATGATTTTCGTGAACTATTGTGTCAGTTTATTCAACAAATAGAGTATTCAACTATAATATTGCCTCATCAATGGGATGTTTGTAATAATTTAAAGAAAATTTTGAATGTTTTTAAAGATGCTACCGTACAATTATCCGGTTCTTACTATCCCACTTCACCGTTAGTTATAGAACACGCCGCTAAAATTAGTTATATATTTATGCATTTTAAATATTGTCCAATTTTAGGTGAATGTATTAGCAAGATGAAAACAAAATGGCTTAAATATTTTTTGAACATTCTCCCATTGTTTTTTGTAGCTAAACTATTAGATTCTAGGATAAGAGAAGATAGTTTATAACAAATACTTGATTATTATTATTATTATAAGAATCTATTTTTCACCGGCTTTGATTTGTTTTTAGATAGACCTATCCCAAAGGCAAAAGACATTGTAACTGAGACTAAAAATATTGTATATGCACTTTATAGAGAATATTATGATCTTTTTGGTAATATTGTTTATCCTAATAGTAAAAATGTAGGTGGTAGTTCTCACGAAGATAGCGATCCCTTTAACTTTATAGATAATTTAATTAGTTTTAAAACTCAAAAACGTCAACGAGGTGGCTCCACTTATGTTGAACTTGAAAATTATTTAACCACTTCTTTTGAGCCTATAGAAGAATTTGATATTGCAAAGTGGTGGGCACGAAGGGCAAACAACTATCCTATTCTATCATTGATAGCAAAGGAGATCCTAGCCGCTCTCGCCTCAACCGTCGCCGTAGAAGAAGTATTTAGTGTAGGAGGAAATGTCTTGTCCGATCGAAGGTCAAGGTTGTCTCCATATAATTCAGAATATCAAATGGTGCTCGGCGATTGGCATAGAGCCGAACTACGACTTCAAGATAAAAGAAGTAGTTCCGAGGAGGAGGAGGCCTTTGATGAAGATACATCGGGGAGCGAAGCCGAATGAACTACGCCGCTATTTAGACTTTAGATTAGGTTAATTGTAATTTTATAGATTAGATTTTAGATTAGGTTTATTTTTATTTAATTGTAATAGTTAGGTTGAGGTAAAGGCTCCTAAATGTCCCCCCTTATTTATAAAAGGGTAAGGTTGGTTGTCCCTCTCATTTGTAATTTTATTTTAATTAATAAAATTTAAGGGTACCGTCTCTTTTTCTTTTATATACTTTCGTTTATTTTAAAAAAAGTTAAGTTTTTATATGACTTTTTGCAAAAAAATAACTTTTTTATAAAACTTAACAGAAATTGTTAAAAATTTAACTGTTTTTTTTTTTTGGAAAATCTGTACACTTGGGCGACCGCCCATATCATTCGGCTCTCTCGGGCGGCCGCCCAAACCAAGTAATTTTTTTTTTGAAAAACTGTACACTTGGGCGACCGCCCACATCATTCGGCCCATCTTGGGCGGCCGCCCAAACCAATTTTTTTTTTTTTAAATTAACGGTTTAAAATCGGAACCGTATGGCCGGTTCGAACCGGGAACCAGAACCGTGACTAAACCGGGCCGGTTTCGATTTAATGGCCGGCTGAACCGTGAATCGCCGGTTCGGAACCGAAACAGGCGGTTTGAACTGGATGGTCACCTCTACATATTGTATACTCCCTCCTCCGTCCCACCCGAAAATTTAAAAAATGGATGGGTCAAAAACTATGAAAAAGGTTTTTTTTTTTTTTAATAAAGTGATATGGTGTGAGTGTAGATAGTTGGACAGAAGAGAGAAAGTCAGATATAGGGATAGTCAGTGGATAAATGTCATGGGTGGGTGGATAAATGTCATGGGTGGGTATGACATATGAGACCCACAAATAAATATGAGACCCACAAATAAAGATGTAATAAAAAAATTCATTTTTTGGATTTTGAACTTTTAGGTGGATGGAAAATTTTGTACTTTAAGAGGAACGGAAAAAGTATACTCCCTCAAAGTAGGCTGCTTACTGGCAAACATTTGTTCTTGTTTGGTTTTAAGGAGGGAGTATTATATTGAAAGTGTTGTGAGTGTGAAAATAAAATAGGAGAGAGAATGAGTGGAGAGAATGAGTGGAGAGAATAGTAAATTATAATGGTGTTGTGAGTATTAAAATAATGTAGGAGAGAGAATGAGTGGAGGGAATAGTAAAGATTCCTTTCCATTTTAGGTAAGTTTTAAATGTGTGAAGTAAGTTTTGGAACGCCCAAAAGGGAAAGTGTGAAGATTGTTCTATGACGGAGGGAGTATCATAGTAGAGATTTCGAAATGTATGTCGTGCAGTTTAACCGTACAAAAATCTATATAACCGCACAAAATCTAACAACTGCACAGCACAGGTCCCAAATCCCTGTGGAACATGTCAAGTCTTAGAAATTTATTTCCGCTTCATTCTACAATCTCCACGGACCATGATCTTCACAACAACAACAACTAGGCCATAAAACTAGCTATAACCATTCACCACTTGTAGGTTGTGGAACAAAAACCCTCAAGTTACACAAAAGTCTATAACCATTCACCCTAGGTTATCAAGCCTTTCTGCCCACTTGTCAGGGAGGCATGCTGCCATTAAACTCAACATGGCTCATATATAACTTCAAGCATTTGTAAATTCTAGCAACAAAAGAATATCTTGAATTGAAAGCTCTTCAAGAGCTTGCTTCTGCTTTGAGTACAAGTAGAGTATGCATAAGTACAAAACACACACACACACACTCCATAGGTACAAATAAATAACTGAATGAACAAAAAAAAAAACATTAAACAAAAATGAAATACCAAACTCATTATTCTCAAGTGGCCATAACATCTTTCAGTGTATGTATAGGAAAGTAAAGTAAGAAAAGAGGCAACCAGAGAATGGTTATCCTCTACGGTATACAATTTCACAACAGCCATAAGACCACTGGGGCATCTAAACAACTCTCATGTGACCCAAAAAGAAATGAGAAAAACTCAAAGAATGAACATACATGATACAAACCTATATCGAGAACGTGCAACCGATGCATTACACCAAGGGCAGGATTTCAAGTCCCACGTTTTCTGATCACCATTTTTTTTCTTTTTTGACCAGTATAATAATCTTATCGGTAGCCACTTCCATGAGGGTGTTGGCCATAACCACCCGTGCCACCCATCATCGGATTATAACCTCCGGGCATGTTGGATCCAGGAGGAAATCCTGCTTGGGGGCGCATCTGCATCCCTAGCCCCATATTCATTCCCATACCTGGATTCATGGGCATATTATTCATCCCCATGCCTGGATTCATGGGCATATTATTCATCCCCATGCCCATGTTCATGTTCATGCCCATGCCCATGCCCATACCCATACCCATACCCATGGGTTGATTTACTCCATACGCGCCAACGCCTGATCCCGGGCCTGGACCACCACCGCCCAAACCCACACCCATACCAGAACTCATCATGGGGTTTGGTGGAGCCGTCCTTAGAGCACCGGCACCCGCACGACCCATCCCAGTACCAGAACCCATGGCTTTACCCATGTTAACATTTGAAGTCACCGGTACTGCACTAGGTTTCTCCATCCTCTTCTCCTTCCTATTAATGGCTTCAAAGTCGATTCCAATATCGGACAACGGATTTGTTTTAGCTGCATGTAGAAAAAATAGCATAAATGAAATATCATGCTAGATAGTTCCTAATTATAAGAAGCACTAAGAGGTGCAAGAACTTACGTCCAGAGATATTCAAATTAACCAGCCCTCGGTTTAGTGTGTCTGCCCACACTGTGGATTTGGTCTCAAACGTGTCTTTGCCTGGCTGAGGAACAAGAGCTAAAGCACCTGTTGAAGCAGTAAGGCCTTGTTGTGGGGCCAGAGAAGCACTTGATTGCATCGGTGAGGCTTGATAGAAATTTGCAGTGTTATGTTGTGCAGGTGGCCGTGTAGCAATTTGGGACATGGGATGAACTGAACCTGTGGGCCCTGGCTGTGGCTGATAACTTCCATAAATATTATTACTTTGCTGGGCGGGTAGTCCACTGGTAGCAGGAAAACCTCCCTGGGAGACGGGGCCCATTTGAGATGGATACCCCAAAGAGGTTGAAGGTTGACCATTCTGGGATGGAAAACCTGTCTGTGGTGTAGGCTGGCCAGGTTGGTTTGGAAAATTCGAGTGAAATGAGGGTTGACCAGGGAAACCGGTATGAAATGCGGTGGGTCCAGTCTGAGCGAAAAAACCAGATGGTGATGAGGGTTGGCCAGCTTGCGGGGAAAAAACTGCCTGCGTTGTTGCAGGATGGCTGGTTTGCACTTGAAAACCGGCCTGCGGATAAGTGGGAGGTGAAGGTCCAGATAGAGGCAGGATATCTGCCAAAATGTCAAAGTTTTGGTTGGGGGTTGAGAGCTCCTGCTGAGAATATTGTGGGCCAGTGGCAGTAGGCTGAATGCTGGAGAGACCCTGAGATGCATTAGCCGTAGCAGAAAATGCATCTCCAAAGCCAAAATTATTGACGGGCTCAAAATTCTGTGGTGTTTCAGCACTTTGATTTGCAAAGGGAGATGTGGAAGCTGGGGGAGTCTCAGTTGTTGGGATAGCTCTGAATGGCCCATCGCCAAATGGATCATCAAATGGCTGCAAAATGGAACAACTTCAGTTTGAATGCTTCTGACCCAAAAGAAACACATATTTAGGACCAAAAAAATTGTCCAAAAACGACAGCTATTTTGAACTGGAGGGAGTAGCTATTAACTTTATAGTAATAGAATATCACTAAAGTTTTCAGCATAATACCAGAGATGTATTACAGAACAGTACAAAAATACATCCAATCACAGCACAAGCGCACTGATAAATTTTATATTATGACAAATACTAATCAAGTACAGCATGGCAATAAGCTACTGAGGTTTACGCATACTGCATACAGATAGTTTTGCTCACACACAGAAAAGAGAGCTATAGAGGGGTTTACGTATACTAAAGTTTTTCTTACATACAGAAAAGAGAGCTACCAGACCGATTGATAAAATTATGTATACTTGTGATTAAATCAAGAGATCTGGGGTTTGGAAACCCACCTGATTAGGAATACTGGCGTTTGTGGAGGTATCAGCTTTAGATGATTCATTTGTTACAGGTACAATAGCCATCGAGTCTGATAGAGCACCTAGTAAGTCCATTTCAGCACCATTTGAAGTAGTAGGTGCAGCTGGTCAAACCAAAATCTAAATGAGTATAAAAGCATATACAATCACTAAGAAGGGAAAAATAGTAAGACCATCAGGAAGAGATGGTTCGTTTTTTGAAAGTAGACACGTCTGTAGGAAGGTCACAAGAAGAATAATGGACAATTTCTCAGTAACTGAGAGAGTAACACTCAAATATTCAATTTCCCAAGGTCCATCCAAATCAATTCATTAATAAGCACCAATCTGGTGCCTTTTAAAAGACCATGCATTCTAATATGCATGTTCTTGCAAGACATGTGAGTCCATGATAAGTGCCCTTCACGTCACCTTGACGACAGCCTATCAATGGCTGTTGTCCAAAACAGCTCCCCTCCTTAACACTGTCGTACGGTAGCTCTGGGGAAGGAGGATAAAACAACGTTCTAGTGACAGAGAACCTGCACTGCAAGAGGTAAGATGGGACCATGTTTGTAACCCGCCTGTTCATATAGAATAGCTCTTTCTGCTTTAAATTTGTAGCTTGTACCTCCTAGTGGAGCAACAACCCATTACACAAAGTGTATACCTTAAAACAAATGGCTTACTGTTTCTGTATTTAGATACAAGATTAAAATGTTTTGACTTTTCATTTCTTTATTCGATTATTTTTTTCAATTCAAGACGGAGGTTCTATTGAAGCAAACAGCAATTAACTGAATGTTCCATTGTGATTACAAACAAAATAATGTATATACAGTGTATTTATTCGAGGCTTGATAGATAGACAACTACTCATCTATAGATCAGGTTCGGGAGCATTTTATTCACACTGCTAAACTGCCCAGATCTTGGTGCATGATTGGCATGTTAGGATACCAGCACAATGATGCTTGAAACAGCGGTTTGTGAGGCACCTGTCCAGCGATTTCTTAGCTTTACTTGAGAGGCCAAAGAAGAATATTTTGAACACTAATTTTTTTAATTTTACAGTCCATGTATGCTACTAGTAACGTCAGTACCAGTTAATTTGCAGTCTCATCATCATTTAGATATGATGGTTAATTAGCAAACTCTGCATTAAACAGTAAATTTCGTTCAGATAGGGCTCAATTTCTTCTGTGCGCATCAATAATACTCCCTCCGTCCCGGACCTATGTGCTCGGTTTGACTTTTCACGTAAATTAAGGAGAGAGTATTATATTGAAAGTGTTGTGAGTGTGAAATAAAATAGGAGAGAGAATGAGTGGAGGGAATAGTAAATTATAATGGTGTTGTGAGTATTAAAATAATGTAGGAGAGAGAATGAGTGGAGGGAATAGTAAAGATTCCTTTCCATTTTAGGAAATGTGCACGTAGGTTTGGGACGCCCAAAATGGAAAGTGTGCACGTAGGTATGGGACGGAGGGAGTATTTATTAAGCAGAAGCACTAAGTTTGTTATCTGCCTTTGGCATATGAACATAAGTTGCACTTAAGATTAAGAGTAATGGTAAATGACATACAGAAGGAATGCTCCTGCCAACCCTATAAAATAATCCCTTCTCAAAGTAACAATTTTAGCATTTTAATATCACCCTCCAGTGTAATCACTGAAACCTATGTTACTTTGACTCGGCTACGAGGATCGCATAAGGGTACGGATCTGAGTGTCGGATCCTCAGAAATATTAGGATTTCACAGCAAATCTAGTGTAAAAATACACACGCATACCCATACCCATACCCATGTCCTGTGGACACGGGTACTTTGGCAAAATTGAAGGGTCTGTGCAATAGAGACTTTAGCATAAGGTTTCAATGATATTTAATGGGAATTGTAAGCTTGAAAAGTGACCCTCTATTCACAGACAAAGCGCGGAAATGGCCTCTTCAAGTGGAAGAGGGGCTATTCAAATGAAGCTGTTAAAATGACAATTAGCATCCCAGAAAGAAGAATTTTCTACCTGAAAATGAACCTCGAGGATCAAACTCATCAAATCCATCAGTTCCCTTATCTGAGGCAGCTGGAGGTGGTGGTGAAGCTGGAGCAACAGAGCGGGGAGATGGCTCAACAGTGGTGCTGGGAGCTGAGGTTGCTTGGTGATTAATGCTTGCAGGAGGAGACGAAGGTTTAGGAGCAAATGGTGGAGGAGCCTCTCCATCCCTATGAATAAGGTGAGATTTAAACCAATTCTACACATTAAACAAGCAGAGTTGTTTGAGGGACCCCAGTACAAAATTAATACCTTTCACTGTGAATAGGGCTACGTCCCTCGCTCACAGCTTCTTCATAACTAGGAGGTGCCCCAAGATTTTGCTCAGAATATTTTCTTTCCATCCGACTGCCACCAACACTGAGAAAAGGAGAAACAGAATTCTGTTGTCAATATGCTGACTAACTGTCTTTACATATTCCCCAAAAAAATGTATATCCCAACACACACAGAAGAATGTTCACTACAATTACCTTCCATCCTGTGATTGATCGTCTGCTTTGGCGCCACTTCCTCTGCAAGTTTCAACAAGAAAAGATAAAGCTTAGTAAAGTTTGCTCGAATACAGTTTCCATAAGCATTATCAACATGCTCAAAATGCATAAGGACTATAAACTTGCATCATATGCAAAAGAAAATAAACAAATTACCAAACAAATACACCATATTGTGTATTTCCAAAATTATATTTTGACATAAAGATGCTCCATGTGTGGCTTTATCCTAATCATGTCTTCTCGTATTCTTTTTGTATTCTCATATAATTTATAGCAAGCTTACTCGAGAATGTGGATCCTCCTCTATGCAAACATCTTAACTCCTTATTGAAATATGCATGATCCATATGAAGGAACAAGATGCAAGATTTTGGTGCAAGTTCATCTTCTACCATCACAATAAAAACATGTTAAAGGTCTGCATACCTGGATGAATATTGACCATCATCTTCATAGGCTCGCTCTCTGTCTCTATCAGAGCTCCTACTTCTTGAGTTATAGTTGTAGTCATCAACGCTTCGACTTCTTCCCCGGTAATCGTCATCTCTGTTGCCATCTCGGCTACTGCGGTCATCGTAATTACTATCATAACGATCAGCATCACGACCATAAGAGTCTCCATGCCTTCCGTATTTATCATCACCCGATTCTCTTTCTCTCCCATAACCATTCCTGTCTTCGTCTCGACCTCCATAACGATCATCTTCATATCTGTCGCCATAGCCTCCGGTACCTGAATTGGGCCTATACATACCCCCTCCAGATGTATTGCGATACCTATTCCGGTATTTAAAGTTTAGTCAAACATCCGTTCAGGAAAAAAGAGAGTAAAAAGAAAAATAATTGCATTAGGTAAAATGATGGTCCACAAATATCAGTCTGCTATGTAAAATTCATAGATCCCAAAAAATGATGGAAAACAATCTCACGAAAGGAATGTTAGGCAATCCCCAACATATGGTTAGATTAGGTGAGTCAGAAGCTACAGCAACGGGAGCCAAGAAACTAATGACACTTCTCTATGGGAGTTAGATCGGGAAAAGTGAAATCAAACCCAGTGGTCAAATATGAGCCTTTGACCCTTGATAGCAAGTTAAGATCTTTTCCTCAACTTCTCCAATTAAAAAGAGACTATAAAGAAACTAAATCTAATTCCAAGTTTTACTTGAAGAAATAAAGGGGGATGGTCCAATAGCTCAAACAAGATCAACCTAGAATAATCTTCAGATACTCCGTATTTCTGAATTTTTCATATTTGATATACAGGAACAGCCCTTACTCCTTCCATTTGCTTTGTTCACTTCACAATCTGCATTAGATTATTACATATGTTACTGTTTGTCTGAATAGCAGCCAGTAGTTGTAGAATTGACATGTTCTTTATCAGGTGGCTTAGACATAATCCAAGAATAGGTAAGCTCCAAATCTGCTATAAACTTAGGGCTCTATGTCAGGCTTATTACGGTTGATGATTCAGTTATTTGTTTCAGATCGAGTCATTAGGCTAGATTAGCATAGCAATCAAAAGTTCAGACAAATGATTTGAGCTAAAAAATTATCTCTCTCCCTCTCTCTCTCTCTCTCTCTCTCTCTCTCTCTCTTTCCCTCTCTCTCTCTCTCTCTCTCTCTAGTAGCTCTAACAGATACAGACAGAAAAAATGGGACCACTGAATCAACATAAAGATACAGAATGAGAAACATTCTCCGGAGAACAGGCAGATGATCAAGACATACACAACCCTATTAATTATATGACAAATTAAATTGTCTACCTCCATAAGCCGGTCATCCTTTAAATAGGAAATACCATACAAACAAGAGTAATTACCTTCACGCTGTGAAGAAACTGGAGGAAACACGAAGCACCAAGATTATTAAAATAGCTCAGTATTGAGATGAACAAAAACGATTTACAGCACAAGCCATATATTGCTAAAATAGAGTCATATTGATGCAAAAAGAGAGTAAATTGATCAAATATTGGTTGCCCACAAACATACAGAATGAATATTATAAGTTAAAATTATAAGCGGCAGACTCACTTGTCCCTATTAGCAGCAGCTTTCTGTCTAACTTCTTGTATTCTTTCTTTATCATTCACCAGAACCACTAGACTCTGAGACTTCTTCCTTACATTGCTCCCCTGATCCCTCCCATTGTGATCAATATATTGAAAGTCGGACAATGTCTATCACAAAACAAAAGAAATTTCTATTAACTACAACATTCATCCTGATGAATTAAAAGATTTTCCAAGTCTACAAAGAATATATAATAGCAATTATAGCTTTGAAATAGTAACAAGGAACAGAAATTTACTGATATTTGGTAAGCATGCTCTCTTATCTCATCTATTACACGTTCTGACCCATGAGCTACCAGGTACTCCAATATAGTCAAAGCCTGTAGCAGAAAGCCGGAAATCTTCGGTAAGCAATGTATATAAAGAAAGAAAGATGGACCGAACACTTTTTGAGTACATAATTCAGTATACTTATAAAGCAAAAGAACCTCACTAACTTAAAAGAAATCTATAGTCAGGATGATTTGTCATGCATAGAATGCAAGACTAGCCTTTCTTAATTTTACATGCTGCGACCTGGAGAGAGGGGTCTGGGGGGATATGTCTTAACTTTTTAATGTTTTAACTGCACAAACCTTGTAAACATGCCGCCAATTCTTTCCAGTATCATTAATACGCTTCCAAAGTACTGACATAATCATCTGGTACTCGTGACTGCATGTGCGTAACCAAAAATAAATATTCTCACCATAGTAAATAATTGTAATTTCAAAGAAAATATAAAATAACTCGTACTAGTTTCTTGATGCCTGGGCAATATCAGCAAGATGAGATCCATGAGGGCCCCAGGGCTCATTGCTAGTAGCATCCATAACCTAAACATTAAAAGAGCAAAATTATTACAGAGGCATTTCCAAGGATCAGCAATTATGTCATGTTTAGAACTTCTCCTTGGCAATACACAAAGATGAAGGATTAAAATAGGAAAAGAATTCTTTAAGAACATCCCAATACTTCAGTTGCAGGCTAAGCCATTGTTTGTTCCAGACAAGAATTTAAACATTAGCCAGCTCTTCACATTTCTTCGGCTACAATTCAACACCTAACTATGAGTGTGTATGAGAGACAGAAAATGCATCTTCGTTTTTTCACTCAAAATCTATTTACCTAATACCCACGTTTCTAAACTGCAGAAAACTGAAACCAAAGAAATCCTCGACAGTATAAACTCAAATTACGTTAACTCATATTTCATTCCTTTACGGAGAGCTTTAACAAATCCATTTCTATTAGATTCGTCAACCATTGAATAGAAATACCTATGCAGTTGTACTCCTTCAGATAAAATCCAAAACTCAGACCAAGTCAAAAGAAATAAACCACAACATAAAATATGAAAAAGGGATGGTTCACTTTACCTTCTGTTCTACAGAAGGAACTTTCAGGACTTTCTTATTCACCTCTCTCTTACTGCAGAAATAAATGGAAGGGGGACATCGTGAGATAATATTTTCAACATGACACCATCAAGCCCGTTATGCTTGATAAACAAAAAAATAACACAAATTACAACCAAAAAACCAATGAGCTCTAGCTCACATAGCAGCCCTCTCCTTTCCACAGGAAATGGAGAGGGTTCAATCCCCCTTCCCAACATATAGTTGAAAAGTCTCTATTGGCCAAACAACAAATTAAAACCAAAAAAGAACATTTTTTCATAAACATTTTTGCTAGTAAAAACTGGAAATCGGATACTGCAGCAACAAATCAACTTACAGATCCCGAACAGTTTGATCAAAAGCCTTCTTCATTTGCACGTACTAGGACACAAAATCCTCTGCAATAAAAGCATATAAAAGATAATTATAGGTAGCAATTGCAACATAAGAAATAGGTTAACCCCACTCGCATAGCCAACTAAAGATGATGTTGATATCACATGTATGCTGTTTCCATAAAAAAAAAAAAAAAAAAAAAAAAAAAAAAAAAATATTTATACATTCATACACATACATGTGCAAAACAACAACATATTCTCAACAAGGAATGCCAAGTTGAGGCCAGAATCAGCCCAACCAAGCTAGCCACTATGCTTGCAGTAACAAATGAGTCAACATCATTCTTAGGATTTCAAATAATGATCCTTGAAATCTGAATCCCTAAATGACTAAGAAACGATAAATCAGATTTCAACGTTGAAAACTCAAGATAACCATTTACACACCCACACACACAAACAAACACATTATGGGCAATCCTTAAAACTAGAGAATATGAGGAACAAAATGATAATAAAATTAAATCAAATGCCATATTCCAGAAATTCTTAAAAATAAACATAACAAACAAAGATCAAAACGAACAGGCAATAAAAAACACAAACCCATGACAAAATTAGGAATTCCAATGAACAAACAAATGGACTTATATTATCAAACAATCATCGATGAAAAATACCCTATTTTTCAAAAATCAAGAATACGACCTAAATTCAATCAAACCGGAGCAAAATTGCAGGTCATAAGACAAAGGCGAGATCTTGATAATCGATTTAGACAACGATTGAGATCTGAGACGGGGCGAAATTTTGGTAGGAGCAAAATAGAGATCCAATAGGGAGATAATAAGAAATCGAACCTGATCGGAATTGAAGGTCCGGCAGATCTAGAGAAATCGTAGACGGACGAGAGAGAGGAGCGAAAATGCGAAGCTCCCAGAAATCGTAATCAAGGAAAGAATGGTTCAATTTTTCTGTTAGGAATGTAGAATTTAAAATAGTAATGTTATAAGTTTTTGTTTTTAATTTCATTTACTTTTACTTTTTTTTAAAAAAAAATTCTCTCTTTCTTTTAACTTTCAAGTCTCAAGTTATAGGTAAAATATAGTACTCCGTACTCCTTATTAACTCAAGTAAAAAATTTGATTAAAAAAGTATAAATAGTGTACTCCCTTTAAAAAAGTATAAATAGTGTACTCCCTCCGTCCCTCCTCTAGAAGTGTCACTTTTTACCCAAAATGGCGTCCCGTTTGAAGCGTCACATTTCCTAAAAAGGAAATGTTTTATTAATATTCTATTATCTCATCCACTATTCCCTCCACTAATTTTCTCTCCTCTACACTCACAACACTTTTTAAATTCACTATTTCCTCCACTAATTCTCTCTCCTATTTTTAAATTACACTCACAACATTTTTTCTTCCCACACTTTTTCTTAATTTACGTGTCACCCTTAAAAGGGTGACACTTCTAGCGGGACGGAGGGAGTATTATTTTCTTGATATTATAAAAATTACTATTATTATATTGCAAAAAAAAGTATTAATAAAAGTTAAAATATTATGGAGTTTATAAATTTTATACTCCCTCCGTTCACAGAATAAATATCGCAATTGATTTATTAATGTTTTTTAGGAATGTGCTTTACCAACTTGTACAATAATAAAATCGCACAAAATTAAATTTAATTGAGTTGATTGCCAAAAATAAAAAAGAACCTTTTTTAGAAAGGAGATACTCCCTTTCGTTCTGAAAAAAAAAAGTTAGTTATTTTCTTTTCGATGTTAAATGTATGAACTTTGAAAAATAATTTAGGTTACTTTTAATATTTCTATCAAATATTAAAAGTATTATCGATATATCATTATAAATATTACTCACTCTATTTTAATTTAAGGTTTCGACTTTTCTGTTAGGTATGTCTCAATTTAAGATTTATCATTTTTTTATTTTTCAAAGGTAAAAGTAAATAACAATATTTTGTACACTTTATTTTGACAGTAAAAAATGGATTAATATTTCGGAGGAGGTATAATTTTAGATAGATGAATCAAAGCCTAACTGCCTAAGGTGTTTTGCAAATGCATTATTTCAACAAATTAAATTTTGAAAATGTTATGTTAGAATCTTTCTTTATTTTGAATTTTTCCGTAGTTATTAAATATTATTATTGGTAAAAATGACATTCTTTAAAAAAAAAAAAAAAAAAAGAAAGACAGGAGAAGCGCAAAGAAAGAAATTGAAGTAGACAGCGGAGCAGCATAGACGGTGAAATTACACAGACAGATGGTTATTGTATTTTTTTTTTTTTTCAAAAATTAATATTCTTCTTCTTTCTATCCAACTCAAAAAGTCACAAACTTTCAAATTAGATTTCTTATTTAAAAAAGCATACTTTCAAAATGAAATTCTTTTATTAAAAGAACTCGCTTGTTATAATCAAAATAATTATCCACTTATTATTTACTATCTCATGTTCTCCTTCGTATCTTATTTTTAATACTCACAACACTTAATGCATTATATATTCTTATTAATTTTTGTGCAATTCTCGTTTTGTTCATTTTCGGGAAGCGGATGGAGGGAGGGAGTATCTTACTTTATTAATTAATTAAATTAATGTCTTACTGTTTCTATGGTTTCTCTTAGCTGGCATTTATATTTAATTTATGAAAAGGCGGCCATAACAATCATTAACATTAACAGGAGACAGGAGTAATAAAAGGAAAAAGGAAAAAATCATCAGGACTTGACCTGATGGCCAGAACACTGGAATACCAACACGGAGGTCCTGGATTCGACTCTCCCCAGTGGTTAGAGTGGATGATTATCCTTCCCTAATTAATATTAGGCGCCTCTGGGGGGATTTTAAGGGAATTTCAGAGAATTGAGGGATTTGTTAGTAAATTGACTTACACAAAAAAGGTGCTTGACGCGAGATGGGCAAGCCTCAAAAAAAAAAAAAAAAAAAAAAAAAAATAAATAAAGGAAAAATGAAAAAGGTCAAACAGTCAAAGTCTAACCGCGTATACGACCAGCAATAACCTTAAAGACCGCTGCATGTTGGTCAATTGCTGTGATCTTTTGTTACTTCTGCGTAGTATTTTTTAATATTTTTTAAATAAATACTCCCTCCGCCCCACGTGAATATGGATTAACTTTTTGGGTGTGAGAATTAAGGAAAAGTGATGTAAAAAAGAGAAAAAGTTAAATATTGTGAGTATGAAAAATTAAATAGGAGAGAGAATGAGTGGGAGGAATAGTGAGGAGAGAGAATATTGTGAATATAAAAGTGAAGTAGGAGAGAGAATGAGTGGGTGGAATAGTGAATATTCTTTGCCATTTTGGGAAGTTTGCATTCACGTGGGACGGACCAAAATAGAAATAAGTTTGCATTCACGTGGGACGGAGGGAGTACTTAAATTTAAAAAGAATACTATATATATACTCCCTCCGTCACATTAATAACTTCACCTTTTGCCATTTTGGGTGTCCCATTTAAAGCTTCACCTTTTCTTTTTTGGCAAAGAATTTTTACTATTCCACTCACTCATTCTCTCTCCTATTTTACTATTACACTCATAACATTTTTCAAATTTTCTATTTCCTCTACTCATTCTCTCTCCTATTTTACTATTACACTCATAACATTTTCTCCACCCTTAATTTGCGTGCCGAATCAAAAAGGGTGAATTAATTAATAGGACGGAGGGAGTATATAATTTAATGGAAAAATGTATAAATATTAGTATTCACTTATGAGAAAAACATTCATTTTTATAAAATATTTCTTTAATACTAATATACTATGAAAATTAATATTAATGGGTACCCTCAGACGTATCAATGTTTATCTCAAATAAGGATGTATAGTTTGGAATTAAAATGAGCCAAGTCAAAATAATAGGTCAAAATCTTGTAAAAAATTAGTTTTTTCGTAACATAAGAAAAAAATTAATTTTAAAGCACTAAGTCTGACTAATAAAAGTGATGAACAGTTCTGAAAATTAATTTTTTTATAACATTTTGAAAAAAAAAACTAGTTTTTCACGAGAATAACTTAAATATTAGATGCTAAAAGTAATAGTTGAAAAAAATAAAAAAGATGATGTCGTTAAGGCAATCAAATACGCCTATCTTTTTTTTCAATAGGTCATATTTATTTATTTTACTATCCCTTTTTTTCTTTTAACTTTTTTTCCTTCATGTTTTCTTTTAAGATAACAAATATTAGGATTAATATTAGCTGACCTCAATTTAGTTTGAGACTAAGACTGTTTTTGTTTTTGTTGTTGTTGTACCCTTTGTCCCCTCATTCAGATCAAAAATTCATATAAACTCACAAAATTGTCAAAATCTCTATCTCTATATATATAAAACAAGGATAGTGCAAGTTTTCGCCTAAAAATGTCGCTTTCAAGGGTAAAATTGTCAAACTGTTGATGAAATTTGTACTTACTAAGATGATCTTGAGTTGTGTCCATGTTAAACTCCAATGAGGGATATATTGGTCATTAAACTTTGAGATGCTTGCTGATGTAGTATGCATGTGAGACATTTGTTCTTTCTTGGACAAACAAGATTGACACGTGTATATTTTGATCATTTAGAACTTAAAAAAAATGAAAGATTTTTTAAAAAAAAATTTTAATGAAAATTTAAAATCTCATTTGGGTATTATAGGCAGAATTTTAGACTTCAAAATTATAAGCTACTTCAATTGTTTTTTCCATTGAAAATAGATAAAAAAAAAATTAACGAAATTTAGGCTTTTAGCTACTTTGTTTAGAAAATAATTTTCTATGTTGTTTTCTTTTTTTTATTTCTAATGTTTTTTAAAGTATTTATATTTATTTTTGAAAAGATAACATATAGTAAGTTATATAAAATAATCTAATACAATATTTTATCTTTCTTTTTGTAACTTTATTTAATTTTTGTTATATCAAAATTAGATAAGATAGTCATATAAGCCATTTGTTTATTTTGTATGCATGTAAGCCATTTGTTTATTTTGAATTGTAAAAGTTTGACAAATGTTGCTGATGTTGTATGCCTGTTGTCCATTTGTATTTTTTTTTCTGCAAAAATTTGACAAGTGTTTTAATCCACATCCAAATGTTTCTCCCTCTTCTCATTTTAAGAGTCTTTCATCATTCATCACACACACACACGCACACATAAACACTCATACACACACATAGGACACACATGGAAAATAGGTCGTCGGAGAAAATAAACGGCACCGGTGAAGGTGTGACGATACGGGAAAAATATTCGGCTTTTGCGTTTCTTTGAAAAACCAAATAAAACCGGAAAAAAACGGAGTCGCCACGCCATTTTAATTTTGAAGGGCAAAACTTTGAAAAAAGCCCGAGATCAGAGATTTAGGTTCGGAGGTCATGTTACGCGTCGGGAAGGACGTTAGTGTGCACCCGACGCGCCTCGTAAAAACGAGTCTTCCAAGCTGAAAATCATTTGTGTGTGTGTGTGTGTGTGTGTTTTGGCCAAAATAAGTTGAAACTGGAAAAAGTAAAAATTGGGATGTCTTTTTAAGACTTTAAACTGATCCCATGATTTTTTGGAGAATTTTTGGTTTGAGATTTGGTACTCAAAAAACCTTTTGAAGTTGAGAAGTCACTTCTGCCAGAAGAAAATGGCAGCAGACACCTGATTTTGAAATGGATTCAAGGGTCCTAAAACTTCATAATCTGGATGAACTCAGAGAATGAAAGTTTCTCTAGACTCCTTGAATAAACTTTGTGTGAAAGAAATTTCCATTTTGGAGAAGATTTGAGGGGTCAAAACCTTCTGGAAACCTCAGATATGAGATCTGGATTCCCAGAAGCTGATGAACTAGCCTCTGAAAGAAAAATTGAAAAGAGGAGTTTTACTCACCCAAAAAATAAGGTAAAAATATGTCTGGAAAGCTCTGGATGTTGGATACAAAAAGTGTTTTGTAGTCAACACCAAATTCCAAGTTCATCTGTGTCCAAAAATTAAGACCATGGACTGAGGTCTGGGAAAATTGCTACTGGACAGCAACTTTCCAAGAAAGAAAACAAGATTTTAAGGGGGGTTTTGCATCCATGCTTGTCCCCATTTCCCTAGGTTTTGGTTAGTGATCACTAGACATTTTAGTGGTGAGTCAACTATACCAAACCATCCTTGGGGTACATTAGGACTAAGCATTTCATTTGCTTGGGGAGGGGGATTTTACCCTTTGAAATCAAGATTTAGTGCTTGAAAATGGTTTTCTAGGGTTTTGAAAGTGCATTTTTGCAAGTAAGAAAGAAAAGCTTTGAAAATAATGTTGATCTTTGTAGAAGATCATCCATGGAGATGGTCTTCCATGGTGATCTTCTTAGATCTAGAGAAAAAAGATGAAAGAACTACATTTTGTAGTTTGAAAATGCATGCATGGATAAGATTTAGGGTTAGAAAGAAGAGGGTTTACCAATCTTCCTTGTGTTCTTGAGTGTTTGGCTTGAGTGTATGAGTGTTTAGGGGTTTAATATGAGAGTGAGTGGATGAGTATGAGTTGGGAAAGATTGGAAAGAAAAAGGTGACAATTCTTGAGAATTCTCACTGTTTTCTCTCTATATTTCGCCAGAACTTCGTTGCATTTTTGTTCTTCCTCTCTATTTTTGTGACTGGAGGGCTCAATTTATAGCCCTCCGAAATTGACAAAGATGTCCGCGCGGATGGGAATGCTTGGCGTGCACTGTTCATTAAATGCAGCTCCAGCTTTGGACAAGGGGAATAATCTTTTTCAAAATTCAAATTAGGCAGCCAGTTTATGTTTCCAGCATTGCTATATTTGGTTTTCTTCTTTTGTTTTTCTTTTTTGAGATTCTTTTTAAGGTTTAACCTTAAATAACAATGCCCATTTTACCCTCACTTTGTTAGAAATGTTAGGATAGTTAGGAATTGTTAGAAATGTTATAACTTTCGTTAATTTTCTAACGAAAATTCTAACAAGCTCAAATTGGAGCACTTACAGTAGCCCCTCGGCGACGGCGCTTTCGAAGGAAGCGGGGTCGTCGATAAGAGTAAGGCTCCATATTTGGCAGGATGATCGAGTGATCGGGTGGCTGAACCTAGCGATAGGCTACCTACGTATCCCGAATGGGAATCAAGCCAGTCGTAGTTCGGGTCTTTGACCGGAGATGATGGCGTTTTAGGTGCCTCGGAACCTGGTGAAGCGAAGTTCTACGATCGTTTCTTTGGGGAAAGAGAAACTCTGCTGGAGATAAGAGATGACCATTTTTGGTCTGATGGCTATCCATTTCTCTGGGGATAGGAATGACCATTTTCGGTCTCTGCTGGGGATGATTGCGATTTATCGCTTTCTAGTGATAGCGTCTTAGGTGCCTCAAACCTTGGAGATGGCGTTTTAGGTGCCTCGAACCTTGGAGATGGCGTTTTAGGTGCCTCGAACCTTGAAGATGGCGTTTTAGGTGCCTCGAACCTGGATGATGGCATTTTAGGTGCCTCGGACCTTGATGATGATGGCCTTTTAGGCGCCTCGGACCTTAATTTGAAATGGCCTTTCGGTGGACTTCGTCTGCTGCCGAAGGAGAGGGTGACCGTTTTGGTCGAGGGGCTGGACCTAATGATAGGCTACCTACGTATCCCTAGTGGGAATCAAGCCCTTTCGTAGTTCGAGTACTACTCGAGATTTCGTTGGCTTTTGGGATTCCGTTAACTTTGCTGGGGATTTTGTTAGCCTTTGCTGGGGAAAATCAGACGTATTTGTCTGGGAAATCGGTCTTACGTTTGACTGCCGTTGGATGATTTTGAAAGATACGGGATCTCGTTATCTTTCTCGGGGCACTCGGTCTTACGTTTGACTGCCGGGGGTAATTTTGATGAAAGATACGGGATCTCGTTATCTTTCTCGGGGCACTCGGTCTTACGTTTGACTGCCGGGGGTAATTTTGATGAAAGATACGGGATCTCGTTATCTTTCTCGGGGCACTCGGTCTTACGTTTGGCTCAGGGATAATTTTGATGAAAGATACGGGATCTCGTTATCTTTCTCAGGGCACTCGGTCTTACGTTTGACTGCCGGGGAGAATTTTGATGAAAGATACGGAATCTCGTTATCTTTCTCAGGTCACTCGGTCTACGTTTGGCTAGCAGGGAGATTTTGATGAAAGATACGGGATCTCGTTATCTTTCTCAGGGCACTCGATGCTTACGTTTTTTAACTAGGGGGTAATTTTGATGAAAGATACGGGATCTCGTTATCTTTCTCGGGGCACTCGGTCTTACGTTTGGCTCAGGGAACAATTTTGATGAAAGATACGGGATCTCGTTATCTTTCTCGGGTCACTCGGTCTTACGTTTGGCTCAGGGTAATTTTGATGAAAGATACGGGATCTCGTTATCTTTCTCGGGTCACTCGGTCTTACGTTTGGCTAGGGAACAATTTTGATGAAAGATACGGGATCTCGTTATCTTTCTCGGGTCACTCGGTCTTACGTTTGGCTGCAGGGGTGATTTTGATGAAAGATACGGGATCTCGTTATCTTTCTCAGGCACTCGGTCTTACGTTTGGCTGCGGGGTAATTTTGATGAAAGATACGGGATCTCGTTATCTTTCTCGGGGCACTCGGTCTTACGTTTTTCTTGCCCAGGGGTAATTTTGATGAAAGATACGGGATCTCGTTATCTTTCTCGGGGCACTCGGTCTTACGTTTTCTTTATAGGGAGTAATTTTGATGAAAGATACGGGATCTCGTTATCTTTCTCGGGGCACTCGGTCTTACGTTTGGCTGGGGGGTAATTTTGATGAAAGATACGGGATCTCGTTATCTTTCTGCGGGCACTCGGTCTTACGTTTTGGCTAGGGGTGATTTTCTTGACGGGGTGACTTTGGTTAACTTTGTTAACTTTGTCAAGTTGGGCTGAATGCGAGTCCTGGAATTTTAAGGGGCAAAAGGGTCATTTTGACCCTTGCAATCCTATCCGCGCGGATAGGGATGGAAAGTCGGGTATTTAATGGGGCCAACGCCCTTCTTCTTCCCCATTCAATTTTTTGAAGCTCCGAGAGAGAGAGGAAGCTTGAGGAGAACAGACCATTTTTGGCCTAGAAGCTTCAAAATTCGTCCGTTTTCTTGAATTTTTCAAGCAATGGAACACGGGAAGGCGCTTTTCAAGGCCAAGGACGTGGTCCGTGGCGGAGAGGCGATTGGAGCTCGTCCGGATGAGGAGGCATTACAATCTTTCGCAATCGGTTGCGGAGGAGCATTACCCCGATGCTTGGCAACATTGGGCTTCGGATCCGCATCTCCGAACGGTATATTTCGAATCCTCTTGATCCTCTTGTCGATTTCTTGTTTGAAATTTTTGGATGATTTTTGAATTTTTTTTTTTGAATATTGAATATTGATATTGATGATATGCAATGTTGCAATGAATTTGTGAGTGTCCCAAAAATGTGCATTTTGCTTGGGAAAAGAATTGGCATTTTCGCCACATTTTTTTTTAATTCGAAAATTTCATGTGAAAATTCGAAGAATTGTGATTTTTTTTTTTTTGGAATTGAATATTGCATGTTCTTGATGATGATGATTTTTTTTTGAAATTGAATTTTGATATTGATGAATGATGATGCAATGCATGCATTTTGTTTGGAAAGAATGGGCATTTTGCCAATATGAGATGTATGTATGTTTAGGATTTTTTTTTTTTGAAAAGTGGGACGGATTTTTCCTCCCGTTGTATGTAAGATGGATGATATGCATGTATGCATTTTTTTTTTGAAAATGGGACGGAGTTTTTACTTCCGTAGGAATGCATTTTTTTTTTTTTGATGAATGCATTGGGACTTGCTGAAAATTGTTTTATTTCATGCGAGAAAAATGGGGCTATGCTTATTGTATCTTTGTTATCTTTGTCGAAATTTTTTTTTTTTTAATGTAAATGCAAAGGCAATCTTTTGACATTTTCTCTCTTTTCTTTTTTTTTTTTAGGGCGGAAACCGTTTTGTGACGGAGCAGCTGAACAAGATGAAGACTCGAGGATCGGTGGAGTCTGTGATTGACTTGTGGGATCGGCTTCCGGATGCAGGCCGAGGAGCTTTGCCGAGTCAGAGAGACGGATTGTTGTCGAGACGGGGCTCTGGGAGTTCGTCGAGTGCTTGAGGGGCTGGTCAAGTTCCCTAAGAGCAAGGGCTTGATGTTTGCTCTGGCGCGGCCGGTGGGATGCGACCCACACCTTCCACTTCTTACGGGGGCGAGGCGGCTGTTACGCCTTCGACTATCTGCGATCACGGGTCTGTCCTTCAATGGACGCGGCATTGAGTGGAGAGATGGCTGCAGCGATGCTGACCTGCGAGGCTCTTCTTGGATTTTCCCCTATTCCCAAAAAGGGGATGGGGATGGAGTATGCCGTGGTCTTCGGTAAGATTGTGGCGACCATCGCGAGTTCGAGGAGTGGGGAGGATAGGTTTAGCGCCGAGCAGTTGCTAGGTCCTTCCTGTGGTTTACCTTCTCGAGCACGCTCTTTGGGCATGCTGAGGGACGGCGGTCTTTGCCTTCTTTGAGGTCCTTGGAGGACATGGAGACGGTCGGAGATATTTCTGGGGGAGGCGGCTGGTGAGGCTGTACTTCGCTCTTGATAGATACGGCGGAAGGGCTGTGAGCTCCCTGTATTGCTTCGAGTTTGCTCTGGAGGTATAAGCTCTCTTTTTGCTTTCCCTCTTTCCTTTGAGCACGCACTTTTATTTGCACTGGATTGATTGGATTTTTACCTTTCGCAGGTATGGGCGTTGGAGTTTTTCCACGTCACGGTGTGGAGGCAGCCTGAGGCGTGCGTCGGGCGTGTCGGCCATGCAGTCTTGGTCCAAGCATGCAGGGAAAAGATAAGCTCCAGGGGCGTGCGACTCTCGGGTGCGCGGATTGCCTTCCTTTGACGGAGGCCGAGACGGATGAGGGATGATATTCTTCCCACAGGATCGCTTTGAGGTAGCGCGGTGAAGGGCGCTGAGATCTGGGCGGTGCAGCGGAGGATTTTGAGGGCCTTGACTTGCGGCGTCTACTGTCTGGGAGAGAGGGTGACGCGCCGGCATGGCGTGAACTTCGCCTTTGAGGACACCGGTGGAGCCTCCCGCCGATATGATGCACCGAGCGATCGGTCCGTGACCTGGGATGATTACCGGCGAGCCGGCACTTCTCGGACTTCGTGGCGATTGAGCCATATGCGACGTTCGTCTTGAGGAGGCTGAGGATGCCTCGGGTTTTGGAGAGGGAGGGGCTTGGGATCCCGCGGTACCCTCGGGACGGATTTTTCCTTACATCCAGGATGGGGTCCGATTGAGGTGCAGGTCCCTCGGCCCGGCGGCTTCCACGAGCTTTCCGGCCTCGTCAGGTATGAAGGTATGGCTTCACCTTTTCCCCTTCTTTTCTTTCTTTTGTTTCATCATCTCTAGCATCACTTCTTTTTTTTTTTGACGCTTTTGCTTTTGTGCAGTTTTCGGAGGTGGTCGTCGAGACACCGGCGAAGCAAGTGAGTCGGGGCTAAGAGGTTCATACGGAGGATGGTTGCTTGCGGGGCACCTCGGGCTGGGCGAGGAGACCACGGCGGCAGCCCTGTCCGACGGGAGGCTTCTCCTATTCCCTCGGAGACTTCTTCAGAGACCCCTCTTTCTCCTCTCATTGATCACCGCGGCAGCTGCCTTCGGATCACGTCATTCTTAGGGGATCCGTACGGGCAGGGACACGTCTGGCAGCATGGTGGGTCGTCTCCGTATGTTCGGGAGTCGGACGCCTTCACCTTCGGATTCGATTTCTTCGGGGATCTAGGTTTACCCTATCAGAGTGTGCCGGTTGGTCCCGGCGAGCCTCTTCTGGAGATGAGGACGATTCTGAGCCGAGACTTTCAGGGCTCCTGACGAGGCGGGCCGAGTCGCAAGAGGGCGGGGAGACATCGGGCGCTGGAGACTCCGATTGATTTTTTATTATTTTGAGATTTAGATTTGTACAGATCATGCACATTTTTTTTGATGTAATAATTTAGGGTTTTATTTATGTTTGTTTGTGTTTTGTTTTTTGTACACTCTCCTTTTTTTTTTGGAATGTAATAATTTAGGATTTTATTTTATGAATGCAATGCAATATGAATGCAGTGTTGCATGAGCCTTGTTTTTTTTTTGCAAGGGTGTTTGGTATATGGACTGGTTTGGGGAGGTTTTTGCACAAGTTTCGAGCAGCGGGACGGAATATTCCTCTTTTGGTGTAGTAGCTTGGATATGTTCAGGGTTTTTCTAATAGGGAGCAAACGTATCCGCGCGGATGGGGACGGCATACTGACATTGTCCTTTGATTTTGCTTTAAATCTGGCTTTGCTTTATTTCAAATTCAAATATCTTCTTCAACCTCCAACCCAACAGCCATTTTCGGGGAGGAAGAGAGAAAAAACCATGGAAAGCCTTAGAAAAGCTCCCTCAAAATTGTCCCAAGAGTCCCAAATGTCATTTTTCAACAAGTTCAAGGATTGGTCCCGGGAAATTATGCATGAGAGAAGGTCTTTCTTTGAAGAACGGTACAAGGTACGATGCTTGTGGTCTCTCAAAGAATTGGTTCCGGATTATGACCTCTTAAGGGCTTCTTCTTCGTTTTGGGATACTAGAAGGCATGTCTTTTGCCTTTCCTTCAACGAGATTGTTCCGACTGTGGAAGAATTTCGGGCCTTGCTTGGAGGTCCGGAGGTGGAGGAGATAGCAATTCCTTTGTCCGGAGGAGCTTCTTTTGTTGACAAGTTGTGCAACCTTCTTCATCTTTCCCCGGAGGAAGCACGAGGCATGATCCGCGGTCCCGACCATTTTGATATTTCCGGTCTTCCCGACAGATTTAGGGGCTTAGGCTTGGTGGATGACGCCTATTGGGATGCCTTTGCACTTTGCATGTTCGGCACTTTGTTCATGGTCTATTCCTTTGGGATTTGCCATCGATCTCTGCTGGATGTTGTCGTTCATTGTCGCCTGGGCAGAGATGTCGTTCCTTTGATTCTTGGGGAGACTTTTCATGCTCTCGACAGATTAGCTACCGGACGGCGGTACATGCACGGGGGCAGCCCGTTTCTCTTGACCCTGTGGCTGATGGAGCGTTTGGGGGTTCTTCGGGAAACCTCTGATATGATCAGGCCTTGGACTTTTGCCAGGAGAGGTGTTGATGTAGACTTTGATGATCAGGGCTCGTGGGCACGTTGGATGGCGGGTCGCCAGACTGAAGATATCAGATGGTTGGTGCCTCATTGGCGGGTGGAGACTCGAAGAGTGCTTCAGGATGGGTCTCCCGTGGTTATGCTTCCGGGGCTTTCTCAGTCCAGTTTCTACATTCCGGCTCTGGTCCTTAGGCAGTTTGGCTTGGAGCAGGTTCCTTTGGAGGGCTTTGATGATGTAGCTACCAGGGTGGTGGCTCCTGTTTCCATGGATGATCCCTCGGTGTTTCCATTTCTTTCCCGAGTATGGAGGTACGATGCCTTTCCTCCTCGGGTCATTCTCAGGCGTCCGAGACCGGTGTTCTGACCACTTGGTACACTGGATTGGTACGAGGGGCATGCGGGAGAGACTCAGGTGGCTATTTTGAGACGGCGTGAGGCCATTGTAGGTGCGGAGGACCGGGCTGCTCTGAGAGGAGAGGAGGGCCGAGGCGAGGGCCAACCCTCATGACGGGAGCGGAGACGGCTGACCGATTATGAGGCTTACGTCAAGAGACAGGAGAGGAGGGCTCCTATGCTACCAGCTAGGCTACAGGAGATGAGGGATGACGCTAGGGCTACTAAGGCCCTGACAGAGGCTGGTTTGATAGACCCTGTTCCTATACCAGAGCTTGGTAGGAGGAATACCGACATTTTTCCGGTTCAGAAGAGAAAGACTCGGAGGGGGAAGAAGAAGGGAGAGGCCAGTACGAGTGGCTTGGAGTGACTCTGAGGTTTCCAAGTATCCCTTTCTTGCCATGGCAGACACATTAGTTAGATTATGTATCTTAGTTTTCTTTTAGCAGGTTGCCAGTTGTAGGAATGAATCGGGCTTAGACTCATCAAAGAGCTTTTAACTTGTAATGAATATTTGAATTGCTTTAGAGTTTTTCGAGACGCTTTCATGGTCTGATCAATTGTATTGATGCCAAAGTATGGCTTTTATTTGTGCTTTAGACCGAACCGTTTCCGGCTGCCTACGTTCCCCTCATTTTGAGGAGCTCAGGTCTTCGTAGTTCAACCTGGTGAACTCTTTTTTGTTTTTTTTTTGTTTGTTTTTTTTTGGTGCAACCCTGTTTTTTACCTAGGCCGCCCTTTTCGGGTTTCTAACCTAGTTGGGTATTACTCTTTTAGCACTCTTTTTTTTTTGTTTTTTGTTTTTTTTTTGGTGCAACCCTGTCTTTTACCTAGGCCACCCTTTTCGGGTTTCTAACCTAGTTGGGTATTACTCTTTTAGCACTCTTTTTTTTTCTGTTTTTTTTTTGTTGCTCCAACCTGTTTTTTTTTTTTACCTAGGCCGCCCTTTTCGGGTTTCTAACCTAGTTGGGTATTACTCTTTTAGCACTCTTTTTTTGTTGCTTTTTTTTTTTTTGTTGTTTCTTTTACGCGTAGTATCTGCGCAGCTTGTCACCATTCACTTTGGGTGTACAAAGGGATTCCCGTCGAGGTCTGCAAGTTGCATGGCTCCTCCGGAGAAGATCTTCTGGGACGACATGTGGCCCGACCCATACAGGCTCCCATTTGCGAGGGTTGATACGGGCTGGGGGCTTTTCTTTTAGAGCGAGATCACCTTCTCGGATCTCCCGATGCTTTACTTTCTTGTCGAAGGCTCTAGGCCATTCTTCCTTGGTAGGCTCGGATGTGTTCCATGGCCTTCGGTCGGCGTTCGTCTAGTAGGGCCAATTCATCATGGCGACTCGGAGCCATTCGACCTCGTTGATCTGGCTTTCCCGGCGGTATACGGAGCGAGGGTATTTCCGGCTCGATTGGGAGTACGGCTTCCATTCCGTATGTGAGGGCAAAAGGTGTTTCCCCGGTTGCCGTTCTGGCGTGTTCTGTAGCCCCGAGTGCCAAGTGTAACTTCTCGGGCCAATCTCTGCCTTGGGCAGCCATTTTCCGGATGATATTTTCGAGTCTTGTTTGCTTTGCTTGACGGCTCCGTTGGTTTGGGGCTGTAGGGTGATGACTTGTGACGGGTTATTCGGAATTACGCCTGACAACTTTGTCACATTCCCCTTCGAAGTGGGATCCATTATACGAAATGATTTCGGCCGGCAACCCGTATCTGCACATGATGTTTTCTTTGATGAAGAGGGCGACTTTCTTTGAATTGAGGATTTTGTAGGATTGGCTTCAACCCACTTGGTGAAATAATCCACGGCTACCGGGACGAACTCGTGGCGTTCTTGCTGATGGTGTGATTTTGCCTATGACATCAATTCCCCAAGTGACGAAAGGCGAGGGTTTGTCATGCGAGTATAACTTCGTGAGGAGGCAAGTGATTAAGATTTGAGTATCGGCGACATTTGTCGCGGCTTTTGACAAAGCTGGATGCGGTCGGCTTCCATGGTGATCCAAAAATACCCCATTCTCGGTATGATTTGCATCGAGCTCGAGCATTCATGTGAGGGCCGCAGTACCACCATGTATTTCTTTCATGAGTTCGGTAGCCTCTTGTTTGCGATACATCGCGGGGAGGGGGCCTTGATAACGTTTTTGTATAACATGTTTCCCAAAGGACATAATGGGAGGCGGCCGCTTGAGTGAGAGACTTTTGCTTTGATTCCTTCTTTATATTCCCCATCTTCGTTTTGAAAGAGGCCTCGCCATCCTTAGTCTTGGTAAATACGAGTGTACCGGGGATCATTGATCGGTTCGGCTTCCGCTTCAATTTCGAAGCAATAGGCGGGGTTTTCTCTTCTCCCGACTACGAATGGTTTAACGAGACTTTCCTTCAGGTATTTCGACAAGAGAGGCTAGTGTAGCGAGCATCTGCGAACTGTTTCGGTCTCTTGGCGAGGTAATGAAAGCGATTTCTTTGAATTGAGTTACTAACTCTTCCATGTAAGCATGATACTTACGCAAACCCGGATCCACGGTCTTCCATTTGTTAGAGACACGATTGATGATGAGCGAGTCACCGTACACCTCCAATTCCTTGATATTTCTTTCAAGGGCGGCTTCCAACCCGGCTATGCAAGCTTCATATTCGGCGGCGTTGTTGGTGACTTCGAAGTTCGG
Organism: Adenophora triphylla var. japonica; assembly: GCA_022495995.1. Taxonomy (NCBI): domain Eukaryota; kingdom Viridiplantae; phylum Streptophyta; class Magnoliopsida; order Asterales; family Campanulaceae; genus Adenophora; species Adenophora triphylla. The sequence continues at coordinate 46,667 of JAFEMH010006188.1, read as the reverse complement.
CCTTCTTGCTATGGGGGTGTGTTCGTCGGTAGGATCGACCGAAGCATTCCTATCCCGTTCCCCCTTTTGTTTGACGCCCGTCGAAGAAGAGTTGCAGCGATTTTCTCCTTCTAGAGCGAAGATTCCATCATCGGGAAATTGAGGTTCGAGTCCTCGGGACTCATCACTTGGGAAATCGGCGGATGTTACGCCATTATGCGTCCTTTTATGGATTTCCTTGAAACATAAGCGATGTCATATTCGGCCAAAAGAACGACCATTTTGCCAATCTCATGGAGATGGAAGGCTTGTCGAACGAGATATTTGATGGGGTCTACATCCTTGAAACAAGATGTATCGGGTGAGGCTTGCATGTAGTGTTTCAATTTTCCCACTACCCCGAGACCAAACTGCCGCAAGTCTTCTCGCAAGCGAGTAATTGAGTTCGCTTCCTTGGAGCTTTACGCTACTGAAATAGATGGCGTTTCGACTTTGGAATCTTTTTTCTCTTGAGCTAGCATAGCCCCAATTCTTGTATCCGTGACAGTGAGATATAGCAAGAGTGGCTTTGCCGATGTGGTGGGCGAGAGAATCGGGGGATTCACGAGGTATGCCTTAATTTGTTCAAAGGCAGGCGACATTAAGAGGTCCATTACGTGTAGGCATTCTTTTTCATCAACTTGAAGATTGGCTCGCGAGATCGAGGTCGGCGATTTACAAGCGGCTTATGTATTGCGGTCTTCCCATGAAGGATTTTACTTACGTCGGTGTCCGTGGTGGCTTCATTTCAACTATCGCCTTGATTTTACGGGGATCTACTTCGATTCCCGTTCTGTCACCATATATCCTAGTACCTTGCCCCGTCTTACACCGAAGGTGCACTTAGGCTGGATTCGGTCTCATCTTTGTGGTCTCGGAGGCGGCCGAAGAATTTTCTCAAATCAACAAAGTGCGGCCATCGATCCTCTGGAATGTATTATCATGTCGTCCACATAGACCTCAATTTCTTTGTGGATCATGTCATGGAGCAGAGCGTAGGCGCCCTGCAGTACGTAGCCCCGGCATTCTTTAGTCCGAATGGCATGACCGTGTAGCGATATGTGCCCAAGGGGTTGTGAAAGGCTGTTTTGGCTTGATCTTCTTACGCCATTTTGATTTGGTTGTAGCCGGCAAAACCATCGACGAAAGATTTGACTTCGTGGTTGGCCGTGGAATCTACCAAAATGTCGATGTTTGGCGAGGAAATCGTCTTTGGTGGCTTTGTTCAAGTCTCACGAAGTCTACGCGGCATCGGATCTTTCCGTTGGCCTTGGTCACCGTCACTATGTTGGACGGACCATGTTGGGTATTCAATGACCACTGATGAACCACATACTGAGCATCTTTTCTATTTCCTCTTTCACTTGTAAGGACCATTCGGGCTTAATTCTTCTTAGCTTACCTTTGCGGCTTGACTTAAGGTCGAGCGGTATTCGGTGCTCAACTATGGAAGGATCGAGGCACGGCATATCTTTATAGGACCATGCGAACACATCCACGAATTCTTTTAGCGGCTCGATTAGGGCAGCCCTTTCAGTCCCTTCGAAGAAACTACCAATCTGCGTCTCTTTAGGCTCTTCCGTAGTTCCCAAATTCACACTTGTCAAAATCTCTTCGGCGGCTTGGGCTCGATTTTCCTCTTTAGGACAACTTTGCTTAAAGATTTCTTTGATATATTGTTCATTTAATGTGTCTGCCTCTTCATCTAGTGAATCGTTATTAAGCTTGTTTTAGATTATTAGTTAATTCATCATTAGTTAAAGTGGCAATTAAGGGATACTCGAAAGGTTCATCATTTCATTGAAGACGAAGGGGAATACAACGTTGGCTACGGACTCGTAGTCTTCGGGCGTGAGGCCATCGGACGACTCGAGAGACTCGAACTCAACAATGAGAGACTCGGAGGACTTTACAAAGGTTGACACGAAAGGACGGGGGACCAATCCAAGCTTGGTGATCATTTCCTCTTTGGTCGCGGACGGGCCTGAGAGAGTTTCCCAATTCTTTAGCGGCATCGGCTGTTGGTGGCTTCACAACTCGGGAAAGGCATGGTCTCTGTGCTCCCTCTTGATCGTTGCTATCATCTCTTTGTCGAACCCAGAATCAAGCTGTGTTTGGCATCGGGCGAGCATGTGGATGTAGGGATCTTCCTCAGTGCAGGGACTTCCGTTTCGTCATAATCGATCGCTCAATCCCGGATGTAAGGACGCATTGCGTCTCGGTGAGCGGCTAGAAAAATATCATGTCCCATACTCGAGCGGAAAGGCTTGGCGAGGTAGTTCGGCAAGGAGGACGTCCCACACGACGTTCATAGATTCGAGCCGAGTCTGTCGGTGTTTGCTTGACTTTTATCATGAAAACCTCCTCGCCGGCGAGGCAAGGAATGGGTTTGCGAGAATGCGGCAAATCTGTGATTGAGGACCGGGGACTTGTGTGCTGTATCACGGCGGTGTTCGGCATTTCCTTCCCGATACGCCTCCAAGTGTTGGAAATAGCAATTGAATTTGATGAATCGAACTTCTTCGGAGTCCGCTCGCTTGAGTGTGTCGACATAGTTGGCATTCTTTGGATTCCAAAGGATCTTTGGCGAGACTTGCCTCTTGAAGGATGTAGCCGGTGTTTGGCTTGTGGCGTTCTTGGCTATTGTTTCGGCTTCGTTCCCTATGAGAAGCTGTCACCCCTTATGACTTCAAGGTCTCCCTGCCGGTTGATGAATTTGACGCATTGGTGGAGAGTGGAGGCTATGGCTTTCATGTGATGCAACCAAGGGCGCCCTAGTAGAGTTTGTGAACTCGGAGGGATATCCATTACATGGAACTTTGCGGGCACCATTTGGGTTTCGTACCGAGTTCGAGTCACTTGTCCCCAGAATGGGGCGAGACGAACCGTCGTAGGCTTTGACGGTCCGGGTAGATGGGATCACGCGCCTTTCATTTATGCGGAGGGCCCTCATCATGCGAGGGGAAGGACATTTACCGATGATCCATTGTCCACTAATACCCCGAGGGAGTGACATGGTGTTGAGCCGAATAGTGATGTACAAAGCTTCATTGTGTTGGGAGACATCTCTTGGCAAATCTTCATCGCGAGAAGGTGATCATACTCCCATATAGGTGAGGATCATAGATTTGGTCCTTGTCTCGGGATGGAGAGTCATCAAGCCGGTCACTTCGTGCCTTTTTCTTGCGGCGGCGAGTCTTTGCCGAAGCCCACGGGTTATGCGATGCCTTTTGTGGCGGTTGCCATCTCCGATCAACATGTTGATTGAGTGGGAGCGCCGAGGCCAGCGTCGGTTTTCTTCATCGGTGTATACTCGGGAGGCTGGACAAAGCGAACCTTGGGCGACCCAGGGGGTTGGACTTACGTTGCGGTACTACGGTATCCGAAGGTCTCAATTCCGTCGTTGGCAAGGCTTTTACTGCTCTTTTATCCCTTTTTGCTTTGGGGAAGGCGGCTAGAGTAGAGTACATAATAATCAAATCCCCAGATGGCTCCCCGAAGCGTTCCCTTGTTATCACCGGCCTCGAATCTCTCCTTCCAATTTTCTTTGGGAGGAAATTTTCTTTTTCTTAGGAGGACGGTCCTCGTGTATCCAATCTGATAGTCCCTTTCAAGGCAATCGGGACAGTCACAAATATCCCACCAAATGTGTTCTACGGTGGTGGCGGATTTGGGACCTCGGGTTGGCGGTCTTTGGAATGACTTTGAGTGGGCGGTCAGGGGATCTGGCTGTGGGCTCGTCGGTAGCGAGTGATTGGACTCCGCCGGATAATGAGAGATATTGAGGTCAGGGGAACGGGCATATGTTTGTCCTTCAAGGTAGCCCCGGTCGGTTGGGATATTGTTAAGGTCCCAAAGTGGCGTGTGGCCTCTTCAATCCGGGCTGTATGCATTACAGCGTTCTTCCGGGGATTTGATGGGCGACCATATTTCTTTAAGCTTGTTACCTGATTTTCATCACTCGGGCGATATTTGTGGGATCATCACCTTGAGAGGGGACAGCCGACGGTATACCAGAACTCTTTCGTCACGGCTAGCTGTTTGGGGGCCGGTTGCCTGTAAGTCGGCGGGCGGGAGTCCGGCGGTGGAAATATAGGAATCTTGGGGTAGCATCTTGATGCATCAGGGACTATTAAGAAGAGGAGGAGAACCTTCTTACGTCTTTGCGGTAAAGGTGCCATCGGAATTGGGGCGATAGTCAAGCCATGACTTGCGACTACCCCCGGTAGGTCATCAATTTGAGCCTCATGTGTCGAAGTCTCATTTGTTCTACCAAGCTGGATCCAATGCGAGTGCACTGCGAGGGATTTTGGAGGACGGAGCAACGTTATCCCCATCATTACCGGGCGATGCGAGACATTACGAAACCGGAGTCGGAACAAACGGCGAAGGCGATGGCGCGGCTTGACTCTTCCCAGCTGATTAAACGGTGACCGGTGCCCGAAACCAAGCTTTGTGCGGAGGCTGCGGGGGAAAGGACACGAAGGTTCGGATGTGCAGGAATGGAAGGAGGGTAGGTGTTTGGGCTTTAGGCTCATGCAACATGCGATCATTTGTTCACGTTTACTTAAAACACGTTTTATTAACCTAATCGGTTGGAAAAGATTGCTCTTCTTTTTCGCAAACTACTCGATTCTGGATCGGTGGGCCCCGATCACTACGTCCCATAAGCCCCTCGTATTCCACTGTATTTCGACCTCCCGGGGTGGGCGGCCCGGGCGAGGGTCCTATAGGGCAAGCGGGTCCCAGGCCAAGAAAGAAAAATGATCCTAGAAGTCGGCGGGTAATCGAGTCTTAACGAGCATTCGATGTAAATTACGGACAAAGGCGACGTTAAAGTCAAGATCGTGTCCAGGGCTCGACGAAAAGTCGGCATGATTTGGAGCGATAAATGTCCGCTATTGATCTTGACTTGTCGTCGGTTAAGCCGTAATTAGGCATGGAATAACCGTTAATCCTTGATGACTCGGTGTCAATCTTTGGGAGTCGAGTGTATAATTTGTGCCCGATCGAGCCGAAGTCAAGGCGCGGTCAATATCTTGGTCAAAGTACGTGGCGGAAAACCGGCGAGAACTTCGGCGATTAGCGGCGATTAGGGACCCGAGAGATATTGAGTCGGTATGCCGACAAAGGCTTGAAAGGAAAGGTCTATACACGGACAGGGCATGACACAGACCAGACTAAAAACCAACCGGGTCTCGGACAAAGTGTGTCACGGACAAGTGCATGGTCGACACGAGGCTCCATGGGATGTTTGGGTAGTCTGTGCTCATCGAGGCGTAATAAGACCAAACGGACCGCGACAAGGATTTCCCCGGGTTAAGGACGTAGTGTGCAGTGTACGGTCACGTGCGCGTAGTGTGCAAGCGATCTATATTCTTTTACGAGTAAAATAGAGATTTTTTTATGTGTCTTAAAAATATGATGCATGATTTTTTTTGGAAATTTTCTTTTTTTTTTTGAAAATCTTTTTTTTTTGAATTTTTTTTTTATGAGCACATAAGCACGTAAGCATGAAAATTCCGACAGTTAGGGACATTATTCCGACAGTCAAAAATTTTGACTTTCTCCGAGGCGGCCAAAACAACATGAAAACTGTGCAAAAAATCAACACACACACAAAAATGATTTTCGAAACCGGGACGGAAGCTTGACCCTCAAAAGCTTTTTTTTTTTGAAAACGGTGATACCGGTACGTGGGATTGTTAGACCACAATTTATCCCCGACTCGTGTTAGGAGGCGATAACGGGAAATTTAGTGGTTTCCACCAATATACCGAATACCATTTTTTATTAAAAAGCTTAGTCCCCAGCGGAGTCGCCACTGTAACGATGGTGTTGCCTTTTTCGCGGGAAAAATTCGATTTTTGCGTTTCTTTGAAAAACCAAATAAAACCGGAAAAAACGGAGTCGCCACGCCATTTTAATTTTGAAGGGCCAAAACTTTGAAAAAAGCCCGAGATCAGAGATTTAGGTTCGGAGGTCATGTTACGCGTCGGGAAGGACGTTAGTGTGCACCCGACGCGCCTCGTAAAAACGAGTCTTCCAAGCTGAAAATCATTTGTGTGTGTGTGTGTGTGTTTTGGCCAAAATAAGTTGTAACTGGAAAAAGTAAAAATTGGGATGTCTTTTTAAGACTTTAAACTGATCCCATGATTTTTTGGAGAATTTTTGGTTTGAGATTTGGTACTCAAAAAACCTTTTGAAGTTGAGAAGTCACTTCTGCCAGAAGGAAATGGCAGCAGACACCTAATTTTGAAATGGATTCAAGGGTCCTAAAACTTCATAATCTGGATGAACTCAGAGAATGAAAGTTTCTCTAGACTCCTTGAATAAACTTTGTGTGAAAGAAATTTCCATTTTGGAGAAGATTTGAGGGGTCAAAACCTTCTGGAAACCTCAGATATGAGATCTGGATTCCCAGAAACTGATGAACTAGCCTCTGGAAGAAAAATTGAAAAGAGGAGTTTTACTCACCCAAAAAATAAAGTAAAAATATGTCTGGAAAGCTCTTGATGTTGGCTACAAAAAGTGATTTGTAGTCAACACCAAATTCCAAGTTCATCTGTGTCCAAAAATTAAGACCATGGACTGAGGTCTGGGAAAATTGCTACTGGACAGCAACTTCCCAAGAAAGAAAACAAGATTTTAAGGGGGGTTTTGCATCCATGCTTGTCCCCATTTCCCTAGGTTTTGGTTAGTGATCACTAGACATTTTAGTGGTGAATCAACTATACCAAACCATCCTTGGGGTATATTAGGACTAAGCATTTCATTTGCTTGGGGAGGGGGATTTTACCCTTTGAAATCAAGATTTAGTGCTTGAAAATGGTTTTTTAGGGTTTTGAAAGTGCATTTTTGCAAGTAAGCAAGAAAAGCTTTGAAAATAATGTTGATCTTTGTAGAAGATCATCCATGGAGATGGTCTTCCATGGTGATCTTCTTAGATCTAGAGAAAGAAGGTGAAAGAACTACATTTTGTAGTTTGAAGATGCATGCATGGATGAGATTTAGGGTTAGGAAGAGGAGGGTTTACCAATCTTCCTTGTGTTCTTGAGTGTTTGGCTTGAGTGTATGAGTGTTTAGGGCTTGAATATGAGAGTGAATGGATGAGTATGAGTTGGGAAAGATTGGAGAGAAAAAGGTGACAATTCTTGAAGAATTCTCACTGTTTTCTCTCTATATTTCGCCAGAACTTCGTTGCTATTGTGTTCTTCCTTTTTTATTTTTGTGACTGGAGGGCTCAATTTATAGCCCTCTGAAAATTACATACTTGTCCGCGCGGATAGGATCAGGGCGTGCCTTTGTTCATTAAATGCGGCTTCGACTTTGGACAAGAAGAATAATCTTTTTCAAAATTCAAATTGACCCGGCCGGTTTTGTTTCCAAAGGCATTGCTATATTTGGTTTTCTTCATTTGTTTTTCTTTTTTGAGATTCTTTTTAAGGTTTAACCTTAAATAACAATGCCCATTTTACCCTCACTTTGTTAGGAATGTTAGGATAGTTAAGAATTGTTAGAAATGTTATAACTTCCGTTAATTTTCTAACGGAAATTCTAACAAGCTCAAATTGGAGCACTTACACCACCGACAATAAGCTAGATAAAGATCTAAAAGGTAAGAAGGTTGATCAAACCCTGTATCGAGGTATGATCGGCTCATTACTTTATTTAACTGCCAGTAGGCTCGATATCATGTTTAGTGTCTGTGTATGTGCTCGCTATCAAGCAGATCCTAGAGAAGCACATTTAATTGCAGTCAAGAGTATAATCCGCTATTTATCTAGAACACTAACCTTGGACTTTGGTATTCCAAAGATTCGAACTTCGATCTTGTAGGTTATTCAGATGTGGATTATGCAGCTTGTACTATTGACAGGAAAAGCACTAGTGATACTTGTCATTTCCTCGGGAATAGACTAGTTGCTTGGGCCAGCAAGAAGCAAGCTTCAGTTTCAGTGTCAACCACAAAGGCTGAGTATATTGCTTCTGGAAGTTATTGCTGTCAAATTCTATGGATGAAGCAGCAGTTGGTGGACTATGGAATTGAAGAAGGAAATTGCCCTATCATGTGTGACAACACTTCAACAATTTCAGTCTTCAACAATCCTGTCATGCATTCCAAGACCAAGCATATAGATATCAAGTATCATTTCCTTAAAGACCATGTGGAGAAGAGGAATATCCATCTAGAGTATGTGGGGACAGACAACCAGATTGCAGATATCTTCACCAAAGCTCTGGACTCCAAGAGATTTACTTTTCTCAGAGGAGAAATGGGTATGCTTGAACTTAAATGATTCCATACTTGTTATTTGCTAACTTGTGTGTTGAGTATATGTTGTATTTCCTGTTGAGGATTCAAACTACCTCTGTTGAAACCGCATGTACCAAAACCGCAAGCAGTCAAAACCGCCTGCATCCAACTGCCAATGATAAACCGCACGATGCAGTCTGACCGCTTGGATCAAAACCGCGTTTCAACATAAGAGTAAATTCTGTCTATTTATTTCTTATCTTTATTTAAAAAAAAAACTGTTCAAATTCCTTTTATTTATTTTTTAGTCCTTATTTTGACATAACGATATTTTTGCAAATGTTTTCCCACGTTTATTTCAAAATTTAAAGAATTTAATGCTAAGGGGATATGAGCATTAAAAACCCTCATGTCAGCCGTCATAGAGAGAAGTGCAGGAGGTGAAAGGGTGCAAACAGTTGGTATTTTCAATCATTTTGTTCTGAATCAACTGCCTGCCCCCTTCACCTATATATACCTTGTTTGGTGAAAACTCTACCTTTTTACTCTCACTCTCTGCACGTACTTGTAAGTGCTCCAATTTGAGCTTGTTAGTATTTTCGTTAGAAAATTAACGAAAGTTATAACATTTCTAACATTTCCTAACAATCCTAACTTTTCTAACAAAGTGAGGGCAAAATGGGCATTGCTATTTAAAGATAAACCTTCAAAGGAATCTTAAAAAAGCAAAAGAAATGAAAAAAACCCGAAACAGCAAGTTGAAAAATATTTTCTGCTGGTATTTTTGAATTTTATTCCTTATGTCCAAAGCCTGGAGCAGCATTTAATGAACAGTGCACGCCACCTATCCTATCCGCACGGATGACTTTGTATTTTTCAGAGGGCTATAAATTGAGCCCTCCAGTCACAAAAATAAGAGAGACAAGAACACAACTCACAGCATTTGGCGAAAATACTTGAGAAAACAGTGAGAATTCTCTAAGAATTGTCACCTTTTTCTCTTGAATCTTCCCAACTTTCACTCACTCAAATCAAACCCAAACACTCTTGCATTCAAGCCTTCAAACACAAAGCACAAAGAAGATAGGTATAACCTCCCTCTTCTTACCCTAAATCTCTCATCCATGCATGCATTTTCAAACTACAAAATGTAGTTGTTCATCTTCTTACCTTAGATCCAAGAGGATCACCATGGAAGTTCATCTCCATGGATGATCCTCTATAAGGATCAACATTTTCTTCAATGTGTTCTTACTTACTTGCAAATGTATTTTCAAAACCCTAAAAACCATTTTCAAGCACCAAATCTTGATTTCAAAGGATAAAATTCCCCTTCCCAAGCAAATGAAGTGCTTAGTCCTAATGTACCCCAAGGATGGTTTGGTATAGTTGATTCACCACTAAAATGTCAAGTGATCACTAACCAAAACCTAGGGAAATGGGGACAAGCATGGATGCAAAACCCCCCTTAAAATCATATTTTCTTTCTTGAGAAGTTGCTGTCCAGTAGCAATTTTCCAAGACCCCAGTCCATTGTCTTAATTTTTGGACACAGATAAACTTGGAATTTGGTGTTGACTACAAAACACTTTTTGTATCCAACATCCAGAGCTTTCAATACATATTTTTACTTTATTTTTTGGGTGAGTAAAACTCCTCTTTTCAAATTTTCTTTTAGAGGCCAGTTCATCTCATATCTGAGATTTCCAGAAGGTTTTGACCCCTCAAATCTTCTCCAAAATGGAAAATTCCTTCGCACAAATCTTATATAAGGTGTCTGGAACAACTTTCATTCTCTGAGTTTATCCAGATTATGAAGTTTTAAGGCCCTTGAATCCATTTCAAAATCAAAGGTCCACTGCCTTTTTCATTCTAGCAGAAGTGACTCTCAACTTCAAAAGGTCTTTTGAGTACCAAATCTCAATCCAAAAATCTTTCAAAAAATCATGGGATCAGTTTAAAGTCTTAAAAAGACATACCAATTTTTACTTTTCTGATTTTCAAATTATTTTGGCCAAAACACACACACACACACACAAATGATTTTCAGCTTGGAAGACTCGTTTTACGAGGCATTCCGGGTGCACACTAACGTCCTTCCCGGCGTGTAACATGACCTCCGAACCCAAATCTCTAATCTCGGGCATTTTTCAAAGTTTTGGCCCTTAAAACAAAAATGGCGTGGCGACTCCGTTCTTTTTCCGGGTTTTATTTGGTTTTTTCAAAGAAACGCAAAAAATCGAATTTTTCCCCGCGAGAAATTTTAGGTGGGCACATCATCACAGTGGCGACTCCGCTGGGGACAAATAAGCTTTTTTCTAAAAAAAAATGATATTTGGTATATTGGTGGAAACCATTAAACTTCCCGTTATCGCCTCCTAACACGAGTCGGGGATAAATTGTGGTTTAACAATCCCACGTACCGGTATCATCGTTTTCAAAAAAAAAGCTTTTGAGGGTCAAGCTTCCGTCCCGACTTTAAAAATTATTTGTTGTGTGTGTTGATTTTTGCACATTTTCGTGTTGTTTTGGCCGCCTCGGAAAAAGTCAAAATTTTGACTGTCGAAATCATGTCCCTAACTGTCGGAATTTTTTGCTTATGTGCTTATGTGCTCATTTCAAAAAAAAAATTCAAAAAAAAAAAGAAAATTTTCAAAAAAAAATCATGCATCATATTTTTAAGACACATAAAAAATTTCTATTTTACTCAGAAAAAGAAAAATAGACTGCTTGCACACTACGCGCACGTGACCATACACTGCACACTACGTCCCTAACCCGGGGAAATCCTTGTCGCGGCCCGTTTGGTCTTATTACGCCTCTCGGTGCAAGCACAGGACTACCCAAACATCCCATGGAGCCTCGTGTCGACCATGCACTTGTCCGTGACACACTTTGTCCGAGACCCGGTTGGTTTTTAGTTTGGTCTGTGTCATGCCCTGTCTGTGTATAGACCTTTCCTTTCAAGCCTTTGTCGGCATACCGACTCAATATCTTTCGGGGACCCTAATCAGTCGAAGCTCTGCCGGTTTTTCGCCGCAGACTTTGACCAAGATATTGACCGGCGCCTTGACTTCGGCTCTGACTGGCACAAATTATACACTGACTCCCAGCATTGACACTGAGTCATCAAGGATTAATGATTATTCCATGCCTAATTACGGCCTAACTGACGACAAGTCAAGATCAATCGTGGACATTCATCAGTCCAAATCATGCCGACTTTTCGTCGAGCCCTCGGACATGATCTTGACTTTGACGTCAGCTTTGTCCGTAATTTACATCGAATGCTCATTAAGACTCGATTACCCGCCAGACTTTTAGGATCATTTTTCTTTCGGTCGGTGGGACCCGCTTGCCCTATAGGACCCTCGCCCGGGGCTGTCCACCCTGGGAGGTCGAAATACAGGTGGAATACGAGGGGCTTATAGACGTAGTGACGGGACCCACTGATCCAGGATCCAGATGAAATTACCCGGATCCGGCTCGCGCGCGGAGCCCCGGCATCTCGCATTCGTCGCTGTTCGGGAAGTCGCCCGGATCCGAGAGGCAGCACAATCGCGCCCCGGCATCTGGCTTATTCCGTTTTAGCGTTGCGTGTTGGAGGTGTCTCGCCGTTTTGCTTTCGCATTTTGTAGAGTCGCCACGCCGTTTTTATTAAGCCCAAAACATTGAAAAAGGGCATCAGTTTAAAGATAATTTTAAACTGTTTTTGTGTGATGAGATTTTGAGTTCGGAGGTCAGATGACTCCCCGGGAAGAGAATATTAGAATATTAGAGCTCACCCGAGTAGCCTCGTAAAACGAGTCTTTCGGATACCCCTAATATCCTTTAAAAAGTTGTGTGTGTGTGTGTGCTTTTAAAAATGCATGCTGTATCGGATGTCTACATTGTATTGAAATGTATTGAAATAGAATAGGAAGGAAGCCTTACCAATGTTGGTTCGTGTCTGTCTTCCGCAGGGGAATAGTGTTTGAGGTCGGAGTAGCGTTCCGGATTGCTTCGGGGATGCCGGTTGTCCGCGGACAGAGTTTCGGCGTGAGTTGAAACCGTAGGCTGCGTTTGGGCAGAGGTTCGGCGTGCGTGGGGATCGTCGGGATCAGTCGGGCAGAGGTTCGGCGTGCGTTGGAATCGTTGGTTGGATTCGGGCAGAGGTTCGGCAAGGTTTGGGATCGCCGGTTTGACTCGGAAAGAGCCGGGACACCGTGGGAAAGACCAGGCAAGGCCTCGGAGTACCACGAGGGGCCTCAGAGTACCTCGAGAGTGCCTCGGGGCAGCGCGGGAGCGTCTCGGGAGCGCTCGGAGAGGCTTCGGAGCACCTCGAGGGGGCTCGGAAGGCCTCGGAAGGATCCGAAGGGGCCGGGAATGCCTCGAAAGGTCTTAGAAGGGGAGCCGAAGGCTTAGTGGAGGAAGAGAGAAGTGGGAGGTGTGAAAAAATGAGGAGGGGAAGCCCTCTATTTATAGTAAAAATTTCGGAGCAAAGAGGTCCGTACGGACCTCTTAGGTAATGATGGATTTCCGGGATTTGAGGGAATCTCGTGGACTTTAAGGGGATTTTTGTAATGATTATGTCTGGTGCAAAGAGGTCCGTACGGACCTTTTGGCATGCAAAGAGGTCCGTACGGACTTTCCATGCTCTTGTGAATGTGATGGCAAGCTAGCTCTCGTCGAGAGCTTTCCAACCATATATGGCACGTCTCAATCGGAGTTCGTATGAAGGAGTTATGACCTCCAGAAGTTTGCCTCTGGTTTTGTCGTATGCTGGGATGGAGAGCGATCCAGATTGGGGTACTTACAGAAGCCCCTCGGCGACGTCACTTATGAAAGAAGTGGGGTCGTCGATAAGATAAGGGTCCTGATCTGGATCGCGTGCCGGGAGAGGAAGTGGCCCGGGTGTAGGTCGGTGCGTGAGGACATGGCGGTGTCTGTTATGTGACCGTTTAGGTCGGTTTTGAACCACTGTGATAGGATTCCTACGTATCCCTAGCGGGAATCAAGCCTGATCGTAGTTCGTGTGTGGGGTGAGTGTTTGTGAGTGCGGGCGTGGTGGTGCCCCGAAGTGTTGTGTGACCGCCGAGGTCAGGTGATAAGGACGTGGTGGTGTCCCGAGCGACCGTATAGGTCGATGGCCGGACCCCGTGATAGGATTCCTACGTATCCCCGGCGGGAATCAAGCCTGGTCGTAGTTCAGAGGTCGTGAAATTGTGAGTGTATGTGAGCGTGGTGGTGCCCTAAAGTGTTGTGTGACCGCCGAGGTCAGGTGATAAGTGACGGGGTGATGTCCCGACGATATGTGGTGACCGCCGAGGTCAATTGTGAGGACGTGGTGGTATCCTCGGGATGGAAATTTTACGATTTTCCTAATCGGGTGGTTTAAGGCCTTCCGGCCGGCGATAGTGATTTGGGAGATTTATACGGTCTTCCTGACCGAGTGGTTTAGAGCCTTCCGGCCGGGGATAGTAGTTTGGCTGATTTATACGCCTCCGAGTGGTTTAAAGCCTTCCTGGCCGGGGATAGTAGTTTGGGCCGATTTATACAGCCTCCTGACCGAGTGGTTTAAAGCCTTCCGGCCGGGGATAGTAGTTTGGCTGATTTATGCTCCTGACCGAGTGGTTTAAAGCCTTCCGGGCCGTGGAGATAGTGATGGGGGAGGTTTATACGGCCTTCCTGACCGAGTGGTTTAAAGCCTTCCGGGCTGCCTGTGGTGAAGTAGTGAGGTTTGTGGTGAGTGGACGTGGTGATGTCCTGAGTTGAAGCTTAGTTCGGGAGTATGAACCTAAGTTGTGACCTAGTTCGGGAGTATGAACCTAAGTTGTGACCTAGTTCAGGAATATGACCTAAGTTGGGACCTAGTTCAGGAGTATGACCTAAGTTGGGACCTAGTTCAGAGTATGACCTAAGTTGGGACCTAGTTCGGGAGTATGAACCTAAGTTGGGACCTAGTTCAGGAATATGACCCTAAGTTGGGACCTAGTTCAGGAATATGACCTAAGTTGGGACCTAGTTCAGGAGTATGACCTAAGTTGGGACCTAGTTCAGGAGTATGACCCTAAGTTGGGACCTAGTTCAGGAATATGACCCTAAGTTGGGACCTAGTTCAGAATATGACCTAAGTTGGGACCTAGTTCAGGAGTATGACCTAAGTTGGGACCTAGTTCAGAGTATGACCTAAGTTGGGACCTAGTTCAGAATATGACCTAAGTTGGGACCTTGTTCAGAGTATGACCTAAGGGAGACTTAGTTCAAGAGTATGACCCTAAGTTGGGACCTAGTTCGGAGAATATGACCTAAGTTGAGACTATTCTAAGGCGTCCGGACCTAAGTTGAGTTTGATGGGCATTTTGTGGATCCTATATGGAACTTTGTTTGTGGGAATTTTTGGAAAGGCATCATGCCGTGGCCGGGATTCTTCTTTTATGTAGCATTTATTACAACTTATGTCTTGCGTTTGAAGTTTATTGACATACCTTTGCTGTGTTTACCCGTAGGATGAGGCACCCAGGAGGAGGAAGTTGAATTGTTGAGGACGTGGGGCACCTCCGACCGAGATGAAGAGGACGTGGTGGCGTCTGCCGAATTGCTGAAGTGTTAGAGGGCACGGGGCGCCCGATCGAGTTGTTGAAATGTTGAGGACGTGTGGCGCCCGACCGAGTTGCCGAAATGCCGCGGATGCGCCGGCGTTTTGACCGAAGTCGCGAAAGGATGAGGACGCGACGGAGCCTTTGTTCGAACTTGCGGTGAGGCGAGGTGGAACCTCTGTCTCGAACTTGGTGAGGGCGAGGTAGCGCCTGTCTCGAACTTTCGGTGAGGGCGAGATGGAGCCTCGTCCGAACTTGGTGAGGGCGAGGTGGCGCCCGTCTCGAACTTGCGGTGAGGCGAGGTGGAACCTGCCGTCGAACTTGGTGAGGGCGAGGTAGCGCCTCTCGAACTTGCGGTGAGGGCGAGATGGAGCCTCTGTCTCGAACTTGGCGAGGGCGAGGTAGCACCTCTCGTCTCGAACTTGGCGAGGACGTGGACGCCTCGTGGCCGGACAAGGAGAGGAGGGATGGCTCATCTTCTTTTTCCTTCTTCGTTCTTATTCCCGTGGACTTCTTGGATTATCCGGCTGAGGAAGGTGCCGGGTTCACCGAGGACGATGATGTGGCGGCTGAGGCGCCGAGATGCCGAATTTCTCGTTTGTGGAGGAGGATGATGATGAATCGGATTAGGGCTCTTTTGCTTTTCCTCTTTCCATTGTTTTTTTTTTGTAGAGCAAATGTACATTTTGTACCCGTAATAAAACACTTGTATTTGCACAAAGCAAAGTATTTTATTTAAAGATGTAATGTCATTTTTGTGATTCCTGGATTGACCTAGGAATTGTTGCTAGCTTATTATTATTTTTGTGCATGTCGCATGAGCCGGGAATGCATTTGTGGTTAATGGAGGCCGAGGCGCCTTTGGCAAGTTTTCTCGAGCAAATGGGTCAAGCAGCTTGACAGCTTTCATGAGCGGTGGCGGGAGTGATGTCTCCTGGGACGCGTTCGCTTTGTGCTTGATAGCCACTCTTTTCGGGGTCAGCTACCTCAGGATATGTGACGGTGCTCGTTTTGATATGGCAGGCCATTGTCGGGGCGGGCGAGGATATCGTTCCTTTGGTTCCAGGGGAAACCTTCCACGGTGTAGATCATCCGGTGATGAGGGACCGATTCATGCGGGGAAGCCCCCGCTTTGCTTGCATTATGGTTGCGAGAGAGGCTTCAAACCATGCCCGAGTCTCCGGCGTCTCTTAGTCCGCGGACGTTTGCTCGGTGACCTTTTGTCTTGGACATGGATCGGGTCTGCTTGGGAGAGATGGATGGCACATCTTGGTACGCATCGATTCGCTTGGTGGGTTTCCCTTTGGGGGATTGAAACTAGGAGGGCCCGTCAGAAGGTTCCTATGTTGTCAGAGTTCCGTGTTTGCCTTGGGTCCTCTTCTCGTGTTCCGTTGCTTGTTTCCCGTCAGCCGGGATGAGGCAGAGCCTTTCTTGGCCGGGATGACATTGCCAACGTGGAGGTAGCTTCTTTCGCATGACAGATCCCGATGCTTTTATGTATTTTCCGAGGGTATGGAAGTATTCCGCTTTCCCTCCCGCGGTGCTCCTTAGATGCGGGAGAATGTTGTCTTCGACCATCGAGTACCTGGATTGGTATGAGTAGCATATCTGGCACTCCAAGTGGTTTTGGGGAGCAGGCGTGAAGCAATTCTCGGGGCAAGATTGTCGTCTCCGCTATAGCCTTAGGAGTGCGTAAGCTTGGTCTAACCCTCAGGATGTCGCGGGAGACGCTTTGTTTGACTACAAGACTCGAGTTGACAGACCGGCGGGGAGAGGTCCCCTTTGCGACTCGTAGGGAGGAGATCCGAGCCGAGGCACGGGTGAACGATGCTCGAGAGCGACCGGTTCGTTTGACACGACAAGGAGGACTCCCGATCTCGGAATGAGGGAGACATAACTCGCTCATGTGGAATGAAAGAAGACTCGCTGGGGACGAGGGAGGAAAGGAAAGAGTGACGAAGGGCCAAACGCGAGTAGCATGGAATGACCTTCCAAACACCGAGTATCCATTCATTGCGCATCGTACACATTGATTGTTAAATGTTTTAAGTTGTCTTTTAGCATGTTGTGAATCGAGAGTGGACCGTGCTTGAACTCATCAAGAAGTGTTTTAACTGTGATGATTTGTGATTTACTTTCAAAGCTTTGTCGAGACGCAAAATCTCTTGCTTGCTTCTTTCCTGAGCCTTGGTGGCGTCAATTTTTGGAATTTTGTGTATTCCTTAGACCGAACCAATGAAGGCCGCCACGTTCCCCTGACCGAGAGGCTCAGTCCGCGTAGTTCGACCCTCTTTGTGGAAGAAATGACTCGTAATGTACACTTGCAAGGGCGTATTTATTTTTGAAAAGGTGGGAACGGGTCCCCTTTTGTGTGAATGCCTTATTTGATGTAGGCACAAAAGAAATGCTTTTGGGTTTGACTCTTTTGAGAGAGTATGAGTACTGAAAAGCTTGTAAAAGTGTATGGAAGCCCTTGGCCGACGTAAAATCGGTGTTTAGCTCTATTGTCCTATTTTGTAGAAAAAGAAGACTTGTCGAGACATCTGAAAACTTGATTTGTTCACAATGATCACTTGTTTGCTTAAAACCCTTTGTTGATGTTCGGGTTATTCAACAATTAAACCTGATATGCTTTGATTAATCACGAGGAGAAAGTCAACCGTTATCAAGGATCGAGTTGGTCCGTGTGAAAGAAGGTTTGTGTATAGGAGAGGTCATTGATGAGATCGGGTTTGTGGATTTGTATGTGTTTATGATCGGACCATTTCTGGATGCCTACGTTCCCCTTAAGACAAGGAGCTCAGGTCGACGTAGTTCGGGTTTGAACTGTGTTTGGCTTTGGGGCCGTGGCATGAATATTTGCGCGGCCTTTGGCGAAAAGGCTCGGAAGGTTGAATGATGAGGCACAGGCCTTGAGGTGATTCCTTGACAAGTCGTATTTGACGGCCTTTTCAGTGACTCCCTTGCTTCTTGATCGTTGGCTCTGGGTCTTTGACCTCATTTATTTTTGTGAAGCTTCGCTTGAGCTCTTTTTTTGTAGCTTCGCTTGAGCTTTTTTTTTTGTAGCTTCGCTTGAGCTTTTTTTTTTTTTGTGCAACTTTCGCTTGAGCTCTTTTTTTTTTTTTTTTTTTTTTTTTTTTTTTTTTTGAAGCATTTGAGGGCGAAGGCAAGCCCTCGCTTGAACTTTCTTGATGCGCACGAGGGCGAAGGCAAGCCCCTAGATTGTTGTCGACATACGGGGTCAATCTTTTGATGCCGAGTGACCTTTTGTTGTCCTTTGATGTTCCCGCCGTCGTTGACTTGGTCAAAGTGATGGTGGGGACATATTTTGGAAAGTGTATGGCTTGATGGAGGCCTTTGTGTGGGGTATGGTAAGGTGTATGGGGAGCTTATCGATTGACTTTCTCACACCAATTAATCAAAGCATTAATCATTTGTGGAATTACTTGTTGAGCAATGCAAGTGATCACATAGAACAAAACCATTTCATTAAATGTAATGTGGGGTGCAAAATAATGTCTTAAGTCTAGCAAGAAAAGAAAGAAGACTTATGTATGGAAAATTGAAGACTTAATTACAATGTCCGAGGAGGACTTGATTGAATGAAAACAAGTACTAGAACCTACGAGGTTCGACCGTGTGATTCTTTGATTTGCGTCTCTTCGGGCTCTTCGCCAGCCTCCCAAATTCATTTTGGTTAGAACCTTCTCGGCACTTGGGCCCGATTTTCCTCTCGTTTGACAACATGCTTAAAGATTTGTTTTAATGCATTGTTCATTAATGTGTCTCGTCTTTACCAAGTGAATCATTATTAACTGTTTTTGATTAGTTAATTTATCATTTGTTAAAGTGGCAATGAGGGGATACTCGTAAAGGTCGATCATTTATTCAAAGCATAAGGAAGCGCGGTTTATGTTACAAACGCATAATCTTTAGGCGTAAGGCCATCGACGACTCGAGAGACTCGAACATAAATACGATGCACTCTGGGGTCTTTTATTTTTGAAGATAGACTCTAGGAGACGGGGTTAGTCCAAGCTTCTCGTCCCGTCTCTTCTTGCCGGGCCGTGGGTCCGCGTTTGTGAAAGTCACGCCGTTTTTGATGTCGCCACTTGCTCGACCCGTCTCGAACCGCCTTATCTCTCGGGGAAGGCTCGATCCATCCCTTGGTGTGCCCC
The DNA here is from genome assembly GCA_022495995.1 of Adenophora triphylla var. japonica. Lineage (NCBI taxonomy): Eukaryota > Viridiplantae > Streptophyta > Magnoliopsida > Asterales > Campanulaceae > Adenophora > Adenophora triphylla. The sequence continues at coordinate 27,636 of JAFEMH010006188.1, read as the reverse complement.
GATTCTGGAAAGGATTGTTGGGGAATAACCGTTCTTGGATTCTTTCTCTCGAATTCTTCATTGCGGAAGCCCTGTGTTCCGTCTTCACGTCCCCATTCATCACGGGAATTTGCAGAGGACTTCTCCACCCTGATTACCCCGTCATTTCTAGGGAAAGGGTTTCCAACCGTGATGGGACCGCAGGGCGTTCCAACTTTCCCTCTTCGATTAGCCCTTGGACCACTTGTTTTAGCACGAAGCAATTGTCGGTGGTGTGACCGGGTAGTTGTGGAAGGCGCAAAGGCTTGCTCATATCCATGTTGGGCTTTATGAAGTCTTTGGTTGGAAATTCTCAAGGGGTTTGAGAATGTTCCTCTTTACTAGTGTCTTGAGGACTTGGCTCAAGGGCATCCCGAGGCTATCAAAATGCTGGAACTGTGGTATGCGAGGGGGATTGTCGTTCCTCGGGGGTGCTTGATCGCGGTTTACTTGAGCTCCGTTCGGATGTAAATGGACTGCTCTGGTAACCTCTTTCTTCTTGTTTGGAGGTGTTTGGTAACCTTTTTCCTTTTGCTTAAGGAAACTCTTCCGTTGTATCTCCTTTGCATGTTCTGCCAACCAAGCCATATGGGGTCAAGAGTGCAGGCAGCCGCCGTTTTCCGGGATGGAGACCGAAGATGGAGGTGGATCGCGTATGGGATCGCCATTCGGGAGTCTTGGGAGGCAATGAGCGTATACCAACCCATATCCCGGATTGTTGAAATTGGGGGCGTAATTGCCTGGACCACTAAGGGTTGTGTTTAGGGATTGGGGAAATGCTTCATTAGCCCCAAGTGGATCCAAATGGGTGGAAGGTTTGAAATGTCTGGATATCCGCCTCGGGATGTCCGTCCCCGGTAAACATTGGGATTTCAAGTTGTGGCCGCGGACTCATACAGAGGCACAGTGATTGAATTCCAGGGATATTGAGAGGTGTTAGGATTTGAGGGAGCGGGCCCATAGGTGTGCCGAGGTTGGAAAATCGTAGCCGTTTGACCGAGGCTCGAATGGAGCTGAGCGGGAGTTGCCTTGCATTGCTAGGTTTCCGTGGATTTGTGAAGGAGGGACCCGCCGATAGCTTTGAGAGACCGGAGGAGCCGATATTTCTCCGTCTTCTATGAGAACGACGGTCCCATCGTGGGGAACCACGACGGTTGCGACGGCGCATGGCATATTCAATCCAAGCCCGCCGCACTTCTTGGCGTTTCTCGAGAGCCTTAAAAGCTTGCCAAACTTCTTCCATTGTTTGGAAATTTCCTGGGCGGGGTTCCGTTTCCCTCACCGTTATCCGTTGATCCCGTCATGGGGAGTAGCGGACGGTGTGGACCGTTGAACCGGAAGGGCCGCTCGGACCTTGTGACCTCAATATCGAAAAGGCGGCTCCCGGGTATTCTCAACCACTCTCGGTTCCGGAGGGGGTGACGGGCAAGGTTTAGACACAGAATGGCCTCTCGGGATAAAAAGGGGGAAAGCTCACGTGGCATGCGGTTTCCGTTTCTTTTATATTTTTTTTTTTTTTTTGTTGTTTTTCTTTACTTAAAACAGATTTTCTCGTAATCCTAGGTAGGTTGGAAAAGATTGCTCTTCTTTTCGCAACTATGCTAGATCCCGGGTCGCCGGAGACCATCTCGTGCGGCTATAAGCCCCTCGTTTTGCACCCGTATTTCGACATCCCGGGTGGACACCTGTGCGAGGGTCCTATAGTGCAAGCGGTTTCCACCGGCCTAAAAGAAAAATCGAACCTAAGGACCGAGCCTCGTCATGTTCGTTTTGATGCGTTAGCCATGTGAATAGTGAACCGAGCCGCCACCGAGTCAAGATCGTGTCAAGAGTTCGGCATGACCTTCTCTTGCTTGCTTGCGCAAGGGATCTCGTGACGTTAGGCGTCGGGCCGGGTCATATCGTCATGGCCGACGTATCAAAGGCGTGATGACATGGTGTCATGCGAGCATGGATGTATATCCGGACGGAACATCGCTGGGTGTAGCTTCGAAATCAAGATCAGTCAAGATTTTAGCATGACCTTTCATCGCTGCTTGCGCAAGGGATCTTGAGTTCCGAGCATTGACTCGTAAAATGGCCTGCATGGTATATGTATCCAGCCGTATGACACGGACCGGGTAAAACCAACCGAGTCCGGACAGAGTGTGACTCAAGACTCAAACGTGTGGGGTTGACGCTTGGCTAGGACGGGATGTTTGGAATGATCCCGCGCGCGCCCAAGAGGCCTAGGAAGACCAAACGGATCGCAACCGAGACCACTCCGGGTTAAGGGTTGTAGTGTGCAGTGTATCCGAGGCAAGAAGTGCGCATAGCGTGCGGTGTAACCGAGGCAAAGAAGTGAGTAGAGTGCGGTGTAACCGAGGCAAAGAAGCGCGTAGTGTGCGGTCTCTAAAATTCTTTTTCTGAGTAAAACAGAAGGTTTTGAAGAATTTTAAATGTATGCACAGATGTATATTGATGCATTTTTTTGTATTTTTTTTTTTTTGTAAAATAAAAACGAAGCACGTGCACACACACACAACAGCTTAAAGGAAGGGGTAAAATGAAAGTTTGACCCTCATCATCGTTTTAAAAATCTTTTGTTTTGTTTAAAAGTTTTTAAAACAAAATATCCCCAAATGAGTCGCCAACCGAAATTACCCGGATCCGGCTCGCGCGCGAGCCCCGCATCTCGCATTCGTCGCTGTTCGGGAAGTCGCCCGGATCCGAGAGGCAAGACAATCGCGCCCGCATCCGGCTTATTCCGTTTTAGCGTTGCGTGTTGGAGGTGTCTCGCCGTTTTGCTTTCGCATTTTGTAGAGTCGCCACGCCCGTTTTTATTAAGCCCAAAACATTGAAAAGGGCATCGCTTAAAGATAAATTTTAAACTGTTTTTGTGTGATGAGATTTTGAGTTCTGAGGTCGATGACTCCTCGGAAGAGAATATTAGAATATTAGAGCTCACTCCGAGTAGCCTCGTAAAACGAGTCTTTCTGATACCCCTAATATCCTTTAAAAAGTTGTGTGTGTGTGTGTGCTTTTAAAAATGCATGCCGTATCGGATGTCTACATTGTATTGAAATGTATTGAAATAGAATAGGAAGGAAGCCTTACCAATGTTGGTTCGTGTCCGTCTTCCGCAGGGGAATAGTGTTTGAGGCCTGAGTAGCGTTCCGGATTGCTTCGGGGATGCCGGTTGTCCGCGGACGAGTTTCGGCGTGAGTTGAAACCGTAGGCCGTTTGGGGCGCAGGTTCGGCGTGCGTGGGGATCGTCTGGATCCGGGCTGCAGAGGTTCGGCGTGCGTTGGAATCGTTGGTTGGATCTCGGGCAGGTTCGGCAAGGTTTGGGATCGCCGGTTTGACTCTGGAAAGAGCCGGACACCGTGGGAAAGACTGTGCAAGGCCTCTGAGTACCACGAGGGGCCTCAGAGTACCTCGAGAGTGCCTCGGGCAGCGCGGGAGCGTCTCGGGAGCGCTCGGAGAGGCTTCTGAGCACCTCGAGGGGCTCAAGGCCTCGGAAGGATCCGAAGGGGCCGGAATGCCTCGAAAGGTCTTAGAAGGGGAGCCGAAGGCTTAGTGGAGGAAGAGAGAAGTGGGAGGTGTGAAAAAATGAGGAGGGGAAGCCCTCTATTTATAGTAAAAATTTCGGAGCAAAGAGGTCCGTACGGACCTCTTAGGTAATGATGGATTTCCGGGATTTGAGGGAATCTCGTGGACTTTAAGGGGATTTTTGTAATGATTATGTCTGGTGCAAAGAGGTCCGTACGGACCTTTTGGCATGCAAAGAGGTCCGTACGGACTTTCCATGCTCTTGTGAATGTGATGGCAAGCTAGCTCTCGTCGAGAGCTTTCCAACCATATATGGCACGTCTCAATCGGAGTTCGTATGAAGGAGTTATGACCTCCAGAAGTTTGCCTCTGGTTTTGTCGTATGCTGGGATGGAGAGCGATCCAGATTGGGGTACTTACACCAGAGTAGCTTGCCAAAAAGAAGAGCAATCTTTTCCAACTGATTAGGCTTGATAAAACATGTTTTAAGTAAACGTGAACAAATAACTGCATGTTGCATGAGCCCAAAGCCCAAACACCTACCCTCCTTCATTCCCAGACATCTGAACCCTCGTGCCTTTTCCCCCGCAGCTCCTCACAAAGGTTGGTTCCGGACACCGGGTCATCATTTGATTAGTTGGGAAGAGTCAAGCGCGTCATCGCCTTCACCGTTTGTTCCGACTCCGGGTTTCGTAATGTCCGCGTGGCCGGTAACGATGGGGACAACGTCACTCCGCCTCCTGGGACTCCTCAAACAGAACCGCATGGAATCAGCTAGCAGAACAGATGAGGTTACGACAGGAAGCACAGCTAAATAGCCTTATGGAGGCTATTAAGAGCCATGGTCTGGCCCCCAGCCTCAATCCCGATGGCACCTTCACCGTGGAAGAAGACGAGGATGCCAACCCCACTCTCGCCGCCCGACTACACCAGGATGCCACCACCCACCTCCTATGGTGCCACTACCGTAACCCATGCTCCTCAATCTTTCTGGCCCACCCCCAACCACAGACCTCACTGGATCCATGCAGCCCGACTCGCACAAATCGCTCACGCCCCTCGGTGGGACAAAGCCAAGTACGGAATGTCTTCTCATGGTCAGGGATATCTCTAATGCCCCAACAAATTGGAATGCCACCTCGCTCAAAACCGATCAACTGCCACCTTCACAAAGAATAAACTACAGCTCGAATGCCGCCACAACTTGGTTCTGGGCCACGTCAGGAGCCCCTCCTCGTAATAGTACTAGTTCACCGCTCCTCACACAAATCCGTTCCTCACTCGACTTCTATGGGTTACCAAGCCTCCATCCCTGTCATCCGAATCACCAGACCGCAGCATTCCCCGGGTTATACACCTCGCCTCGGCCCGGCCATGCAATTCAACAGCCGGTGACAGGCACCGCATCTAAGCCTACTTATGGGCCCCATTCTGAAATCCAAGTTATCCGGCTACATCGGGCTGCCTCCACCTACTTTGCCGCTTGAAAATCAACAGCAGGCCGCAAGGTTCTATCCCTTCGCCTGTGCTCCTACTCATGCTCCCCCGGGCAATTTGGGCCAAGGACAGGTTTTCACCTACGTCCCCGGATCGGCCGTTCTCTCCACCGGTCTGCCGCCAGGGGTAGCTCCTCTCTAACTTAGCCACTAGCTTGAATGCCATGGTTCCCCCACAAGACCCTCATCTGGCTTGGTTCATGGAACAACACAAGGAAATGAAAGCGCAGATCGCTGAATTGACCGCTAAGAAATCTGCCTTCTGGCCTACGGACCCGGATTCCATTGTTCCTCTGCCCCACAAATTCGTGATGCCTAACTTGGACCTCTTTGATGGTACTGCATGCCCGAAAACCCATTTGGACACATATACCTTGGCGATGAAGGCCAAAGGGTGCACCAATCAGCAGTTGGCTGACTATTTCAGTCTATCTTTGAAGTCCAGTGCCTTAAAGTGGTTCTTTCGTTTAAAACCTGAAGCCGTGGACTACGTGGGACCAGATTACCAATGCCTTCACGTAAAAGTACAAGGCCAACTTGGAATGGGAAACAAATAGGGTTGACCTACAAACAACAAGGCAAATGGCCCCGATGAGAATGTTGGGGACTTCTACAAGCGGTGGAATTCGAAACTCAGTGAAATGGCAATCCCTCCTTCCGAAGAGGAACAACCGGATATCTTCCGGTCATGCTTGAAACCACATCTCGAGAGCCTCCTCGGTCACTTCCCGTACTCGTAGACTTACGGGCCATGGTTAACTCCGCAGCCTAAGTTTGAAAAGGCTTACAATCGAACCGGCCGCCGCACTCCGCCTACGTATATCGGGCTCCTCCCCGCAACACTGCCCTGCTCCCGCTAAAGGCAAAGAAATGATTAACTATGCGCGTGACAGGGAATGTAATAACACAACCCCTTTTGCTCCCGTAAAACCGCCGAGCCTGCACTCACGAGTCATGAACCTCGAAAACTTTGGAATGCCTCCGAATGACATCTTTAGGGACTCGGTGAAAGAAGGCTTGTTGCGGCCCTTGGAAAATTTCCAACCCAGAATCCGAATGCTCCCGTGGATACTACAAAGTATTGCGCTTTCATCAAGCCCATGGACATCTAATGTATAACCGCTTTACTCTGAAAAGGCAATCCAGTGGGCCGATAGAGCAAGGAAAGTTGGAAGGCCCCGAGGGCCTAATACGATCAAAAATCCCCGCCAAGGAACCATAATCGTGTGAATATGATTGAATGCGGAGAACCTTCGCATGCCCAGGAAGATGCTGATGAAGGTCCCCAAATACCCGCGGCTAACCTCGTCGAGGATCCTGAATTCGGATTCCCCCTCAGCCTTGAAGATATTGAACGAATCAACCCATCTTGGTCTCATGTCAGAGATTTCCTGCAAGAATACGAGGCCCGCTATTTCTCAGATGAAGGGAAAGCCGATATCAAGAACCGGGGCCGTTCCGGCCAAAACATGAAAGAACCATTTACACAAGATGGTTAGAGCAATCAAGAAAGATTGAACAAGAAAGCTTCAAAGGGCGGGCGCTGTGACTGGGGCTTATCAGCAAAGAAGCCGAAGAACATCTGGAGCTAGTACACTTCTGCAAACTGGCTATTGGAGAAGTCGAATACGATCCCGAAGGCAGTGAAACTGAAGAATTAGAGGAGAAAGAACCCTTCTACATTCTGCCTGGTGTCAAATACGTGCCACCCCCTCTCACTCTTCCCCGCTAGCTTACGGGTGGAGAAGCCAAATCGCAATTACCACTTCCGGGAATGGGAGCATATGACAATTTCTGCGGCTGCACGCACTCATATTCCCCTAGTGGGTTCGATCGGCGTTCCCTCTCAGCCGAAATCCCGGTAGTATGGGAAGATGATTCCGATGACAGCGATGATGACGATGATGATGAGAGTGAAGAGTCAACTGAAGCCCCAGATCCAGAAACAATCTGGAACAATCATGCCAGAAACGAGCCCATGGGAGCCAGGCACAATGGCTGGTTATCAGCAAGCGACGACGAAGAAACTTCGGAAGACAAATATGAAACCGAGGACATGAAGGCCATGAAGTTCCCTGGGTCTGAGCACGTGGATGTCTTAGAGTTCAACACTGCCTACCATGCTTTGGGGAAAGGGTTTTCAGGCGTCCGATCCAGGCTGATAGTCGAAGATCTGATAGAGAGAGGGAAACTAACTCCCATCCGCCCAAATGAGAAAATAACCATGGTTAGATCAAATCCACCCCAGAACAAAGTAACACTCCTTGTCAGGGTTACCCAAGAAGAGGTCACCTTTCCCGAATGTATGTCAGCTCTCAGAGAAGTCCTGGAAACCGGCATAATACCGGATGCACCTCCCACACAAAGTGCTATAATCATTTCCAACTCTGAGTATTACCGAAAGGAACCAGAATGGCTGCACTATACCGGGGATGAGATCGAAAAGCCGCCGAGTCCCGACAATAGCGACTCTTGTTGCATGATAACTATGAGCCAGGCAGGCTATGAAAGTGAATCGGAGGACGCCCTAGCTCTGTGGGCCACCCAAGGGACAACGACACAACCCCAGACTCAAAAGCCTGTGACTTGGGAAGCAGTCATAAGAGCTGCCCAGGAAGGAGCCAGTACAGCTCAGCCCCTCACCGTTGCTAGACTCCGTCAGAACCAGTGGCCAATAGCCAAAAGGGCTCCCCCGTTAACATTGGCAGCCTTGAAGAAATCCAGTCAAGAGGCAACTGATGAGGAAGTTAATCTGTTGACCCGATCCGGGCAGATCTTCCAAGGAAATCCCAAGGCAGATAAGAAGGCCACAGACCAAGCACCGAAAGAAGATCGTCGCCCTATGCTAAGACAACAAACCTGCACTCGAAAAGAGGATCCCGTGCTCACCCACCAAGCAGACACAGCCAACATTTCCCTCGGTCTCTACTCACTTCGTCCTATCCCCATAAGTCAAGCCGGAAGAAAGCCCGGCTCGCACTTTGGTCCCTATCGATGCTACTCCCGATGACGTGGTACCCGATTGGAAACATCCATTACGGGAACATAATCACTTTCACGTATCTCGACCTCCCTCAATTTGGGGCCGATCATAATGAACCTCTCTTCATCACAACCAATTGGATGAACGACGCCTCCTCGGGTCCTCGGTTGATAATGGGTCCGGAATGAACATTCTCCCTAAGAAAGATCATGAGCCCGCTTGATATCAAGACTAAAGACTTGAAGCCTTCCTCCCTCACGCCAAAGCTTACGACTCAACATCTCGAGCATCCTCGAGTTGCTACCTTGGACCTCCGGTTTGGACGAGTAAATTAATACCCGTGGAATTCCGTGTTATTGACATCCCGATCACTTTCAATGCCTTATTGGGAAGACCTTGGTTGCATCAGGTCAAGGGGGTCACCTCAAGCCTCCACCAGTGTGTGAAATTCGTCTCGAATGGGGACCTGACAACCATTTATGGGGATTTAGTCACCTTGGAGGGCACAGATACATGTGGAATACCTATTCTGGAAATCAAACATGACGAGGAAGGTCTCATGCTAACAGGCTTCACTGGCCGAGCCTCCCAAAGCCCAAGTGTGCAACATAGATCTGACGGTCACTCGGGATAGAATCCCACCGGTCTTGAAAATGATGAGAAAGATGAGCTATCTACCTGGCCTCGGTCTGGGGAAGCACCAACAAGGAACTCACAAACTCATCAAGGTGAAAGGACAGAAAACTCGCCACGGCACGGGATATGAGGCTTCCTCAAATGGACACCGCAAAAGGAAAAAGATTTGAAGCCGCCACAGAAGCGGTCCCTGGCCGACGACCCTAAATCTCTCCCCTTCACCCTAATTTGGCCGACTACTTTGTAAAGGGTCCCACACAACCGGGTAACATCACAGAGCCCACTCCTACGGAAGGGTGGCTAAAGCTACAGGATAGCCTCAACAAGTTCAGGGGAGCCAAAGCTAACCCGGTCCGTAGAATGTTTCTGGACCTACCCAAGATACCCGGGGCTACCACTACCATGAAGAGCGAATACACTTTCAAAGGCGTGCCAAGCCTAGTGGAACAGTTCGAGAAGCTCACAACCACAATCCCTACTGCCCTGGAAGGTCCGAAACCCGAGTTTGAATTGACCGTGCCGAAAGCCAAAGCCACAGAAGTCTTTTCAGACGATTGGGATGGTCCGATTATGCAACAGTTATTCGGGGAAGAGATCCAGGTGCCAGATCTGATCGATTTCAGCTCAGTCAAAGAAATGGTAGCAACGATCGAGGAAAGAGCACAGTACAGCCCCCGAGTCATGAGGCCCCTGACAGCAATGCCGCTAAAGAATTGGAAAACTCTCTCAGGCCCGTCCGCGACCAAAGAAGAAATGATCACCAAGCCTGGATTGGTCCCCCATCCCTTTGTGTCAATCTAGGAAAAGTCCTCCGACTCTTTCATTGTTAAGGTTGAGTCTCTAGATTCGTCCGACGGCCCTACGCCTGAAGACTACGAGTCTGTAGCAAATGCTGTATTTCCTTTTCGTTCCTAATGAAATGACGAACCTTTCTGAGTATCCCTTGATTGCCACTTTTAACTAATGATAAATTAATTAATAAAAAAAAACACTTAATAATAACTCATTAGATAAAGAAGCAGACACATTAAACAACAAAAAAAAAATCAAACAAAAAAAAAAATCTTTAAGCAGGTTGTCCGGAAAGAGGAAAATCGAGCCCAAGCTGCCGAAGAGATTTTGACGAGTGTGAATTTGGGAACTGCGGAAGAGCCTAAAGAGACGCAGATTGGCAATTTCTTCGAAGGAACTGAAAAGGATGCCTTACAAAATCCTAAAAAATCCTCAACTCAAGAAAAGTAGCCCTCTTCATCAAAGAGAACATCATATGCAGATACGGGTTGCACACCAAATCATCTCGTATAATGGATCCCACTTCGAAGGGGAATGCGACAGCCGCCGGTAATTCCGAATAACCCGTCACAAGTCATCTCCTTACAGCCCCAAACCAACGGAGCCGTCGAGGCAAAGCAAACAAGACTCTGGAAAACATCATCCGGAAAATGGCCGTCCAAGGCAGAGATTGGCCCGAGAAGCTACACCTCGGCACTCGGGGCTAGCGTAACACCTGGTCGGAACGGCAACGGCATGGGAAACACCGTTTGCCCTCGCATACGGAATGGAAGCCGTACTCCCAATCAAGCTAGAAATCCCCTCACTCCGTGTGCTGTTGGAAAGCCAGATCAACGAGGTCGAGTGGCTCCAGAGTCGCCATGATGAATTGGCCCTGCTAGATGAACGCCGATTGAAAGCAATGGAACACATCCGAGCCTACCAAGGAAGAATGGCCAGAGCCTTTGACAAGAAAGTAAAGCATCGGGAGATCCGAGAAGGTGATCTCGTCTTAAAAGAGAAGCCCCCAGTCCGTATCAACCCCCTCGGCAAATGGGAGCCTGTCTGGTCGGGCCATACGTCGTCCGTAAGATCTTCTCCTGAGGAGCCATGCAACTTGCGCACCTCGACGGAAATCCCTTTGTACACCCTGAATGGTGACAAGCTGCGCAGATACTACGCGTAAAAAAAAAAAACGCTGAGTCAAAAAAAAAAAAGAAGAGAAACAAAAAAAAGAGTGCTAAAAGAGTAATACCCAACTAGGTTGAAAACCCGAAAAGGGCGGCCTAGGTAAAAAACAGGGTTGCACAAAAAAAAAATACACAAAAAAAAAAACAAAAAAAAACAAAAAAACAATCGGGTTGAACTACGAAGACCTGAGCCCCTCAAAATGAGGGGAACGTAGGCAGCCGAAAACGGTTCGGTCTAAAACACAAATAAAAGTCATACTTTGACATCAATACACCGATCGTACCATGAAAGCGTCTCGAAAAACTCAAGCAATTCAAATATTCATTACAAGTTAAAAGTTTTTTGATGAGTCTAAGCCCGGTTCATTCCTACAACCGGCAGCCTGCTAAAAGAAACTAAAATACATAATCAAACTAATGTGTCTGCTACGACAAGAAAGGGATACTCGGAAACCTCAAAGTCACTCCATGCCACTCGTACTGGCCTCTCCCCTCTTCTTCCCCCTTCGAGTCTTCCTCTTCTGAACAGGAAAAATGTCTGCCTTCCTCCCGCCAAGCTCGTATAGGAACAGGATCTATCGTACCAGCCTCCGTCGGGGCCTCTGGTAGCCCTAGCGTCATCTCTCATCTCCTCGTAGCCTAGCCGGTAGCATAGGAGTCCTCCTCTCCTGCCTCTTGACATAAGCTTCATAATCGGTCACCACATCTCCGCTCCTGTCATGAGGGTTGGCCCTCGCCTCGGCCCTCCTCCTCTCGTAAACCTGTCGTGTCCTCCGCACCCACAATGGCCTCACGCCGTCTCAAAATAGCCATCTCGAGTCTCTCCCAAATGCCTCTCGTACTCAATCCAGTGTACCAAGTGGTCAGAACACCGGTCTCTGACGCTCGAGGATAACCCGAGGAGGAAACACGTCATAACTCCATGCTCGGGACAGAAAGGAAAACACCGAAGGATCATCCATAGAAGGAAAGCCACCACCCCGGTGGCTATATCATCAAAGTCCTCCAAAGGAACCCGCTTCCAAGCCGAACTGTCTCGTAACCAAGGACGGAATATAGAAGCCGGACCGAGAAAGCCTCGGGAGCATGACCACATGAGACCCGTCCCCGAAGCACTCTGCGAGTCTCCACCCGCCAACAAGGCACCGACCATCCGATATCTTCTGTCTCGGCGACCAGCCCATCCAACGCTCCCATGAGCCCCGATCATCAAAATCTACAGAACCCCTCTCGGGCGAATGTCCAAGGCTTGATCATATCAGGAGTCTCCCGAAGAATCCCCAAGCGCTCCATCGCCCACAAAGTCAAGAGGAACGGGCCGCCCCGCGCATATACCGCCTCCCGGTAGCCGGCCTATCAAGAGCATGGAAAGTCTCCCCAGATCGTAGGTACAACATCTCTGTCCAAGCGACAATGAACGACTACATCCAGCAGAGACCGATGACAGGTCCCAAAAGAATAGACCATGAGCAAGGTCCCGAACATGCAAAGTGCAAAGGCATCCCAATAGGCATCGTCGAGCAACCCTAAGCCCCTAAATCTATCAGGGAGACCGGAAATATCAAAATGATCGGGACCACGGATCATACCTTGCGCTTCCTCCGGGGAAAGATGAAGGAGGACGCACAATCTGTCAACAAAAGAAGCCCCTCCGGGCAAAGGAACCGCTATCTCTTCCACCTCCGGACCACCAAGCAAGGCTCGAAATTCTTCGACGGTTGGGACCATCTCGTTAAAGGAAAGGCAAAAGACATGCCTTCTAGTATCCCAAAATGAGGAAGAAGCTCTCAAGAGGTCGTAGTCCGGAACCAATTCCTTGAGAGACCATAAGCACCTCACTTTATACCTTTCTTCAAAGAAGGACCTCCTCTCATGCATAATCTCCCGGGACCAATCCTTGAATTTGTTGAAAATGACATTTGGGATTCTTGGGACAATTTTGATGGAGCTTTTCTAAGGTTTTCCATGGATTTTCTCTCTCTCTCCCCTAAAATGGCTGTTTGGACTGGAGGTTGAAGAGGATATTTGAATTTGAAATAAAGCAAAATCAGATCTGAAGCAAAATTAAAGGACAATGTCAGATGCATGACTCCTCCGCGCGGACATGATTGTCTTTCATCAGAAAAATCTGCAACAGTCCAAGCTGCTGCACCAAAAGAGGAATATTCCGTCCCTGTTGCTTGAAACCTGTGCAAAAAAAAACCTCCCCAAACCAGTCCATATACCAAACACTAACACCCTTGCCAAAAAACCAAGGCTCACGCAACATTGCATTCATACTGCATGGTATTCATAAAAATAAAATCCTAAATTACTACATTCCAAAAATAAAGAGAGTGTGCAAAAAATAAATCAAATCAAAAAAAAAAGAGGTAGGTAACAATAATCCTAAATTATTATATCAAAAAAAAATGTGTGCATAAGCTGTACAAATCTCAATCTCAAAAAAAAAAAAAGAGAAATCAATCAGAGTCCCTAGCGCCCGACGTCTGTCCCCGGTCCCTCTTGCGACTCGGGCCCGCCTCCTCAGAGCCCCGAAGATCTCGGGCTCGTAATCGTCCTCGTCTCCGCAAAGAGGCTCGTCAGGATCAACCGCACGCCCGATAGGGCAAGCCAAGATCTCGCGAAAAAATCATATCCGAATGTGAAGGCGTCGGATTCTTGGACGTACGAAGACGACCCGCCATGCTGCCAAACGTGTCCCTGCCCGTGTGGATCCCCGAGAATGACGTGATCCGAAGGCAGCACCGCGCGAGGATCAATGAGAGGAGACAGAGGAGTCTCACGAAGATGTCTCTCGAACGAACAGGGAAGCCTCCCGCCCGACAGGCGCCGGCCGTGGTCGCCTCGCTCTAGCTCGAGAAGCCCCGCAAGCAAGCAACCATCCTCCCGATAAATCTTTTAGCTCCGATCACTTGCTTCGCCTTCTCGACGACCACCTCCGAAAACCGCACAAAAGCAAAAGCGTCAGGAACAGTTGAAGCGAAAAATGATGACAGAAAGAAAAGAAAAGACAAAAGCAAAAAAAGAAGAAAGGAGGGAAGGAGAAGCCATACCTTCATACCCTGACGAGGCCGGAAAGCTCGTGGGAGCCGCTCAGCCGAGGGATTCGCACCCTCAATCGGACCCCATCCCGGACATATGAAAAATCCATCCGAGGGTACCGCGGGATCCCAAGCCCCTCTCTATCCGTAACCTGGGGCATCCTCAGCCTCCTCAAAACAAATACGAGGTACGGCTCAATCGCCACAAATGCCGAGAAGTGCTGGCCGGCTCCAGAATCATCCCAGGTCGCAGATCCGTCACTCGGTGCATCATATCGGCGGGAGGCTCCACCGGTGTCATCAAAGGCGAATTCACGCCATGCCGGCGCGTCACCCTCTCTCCCGCATAATAGGCATCGCAGGTCGACCTCTCGTAATCCTCCGCCGCACGCTTCAAATCTCGGCGCCCTTCACCGCGCCACCGCGAAACGATCCTGTGGATAAAATATCATCCTCTCATCCGTCTCACCTCCGTCAAAGGAAGACAATCCGCGTATCCGAGAGTCGTACGCCCCGGAGCTTATCTTCTCTCGGGCATGCTTGGACCAGAGCGCATGGCCGGATACGCCCGACGTACTCCGTCGGCCAAGCCGCCACATCGTGACGTGGAAGAACTCCAACGCCCATACTGCGAAAGGTAAAAATCAAATCAATCCAAAGGCAAAAGAAAAGTGTGTGCTCAAGAAGAAAGGGAAAGCAAAGAGAGAGCTTATACCTCCAGGGCAAACTCAAAGCAAGAAAGGAGCTCACAGCCTTCCGCCGTACCTATCGAGAGCAAAGTAAAGCTCGCCACCCGGCTTCTCCCAGAGACGTCTCCACCCATCTCCATGTCCTCCAAGGACCTCAAGAAGGCAAAGACCGCCGTCCCTCAAAGATGTCCAAAAAGGGTGCTCGAAAAAGCAAACCACAAGAAGGCCCTAGCACCGCTCGGCCGCCTATCCTCTCCTCCCCACCCTCGTAGCTCACAATGGTCTCCACAATCTTCCCGTAGACCACGACATACTCCATCCCCATCCCCTTTTGGGAATAGGGGAAAATCCCAGAAGAGCCTGCAGATCCGCATCGCTGTAGCCGTCCCGCCACTCAATGCTGCGTCCATTAAAGGACAAACCCGTGATCGCAGCGTAGTCAGAAGGCGTAACCGTAGCCTCGCCCCAAAAGAAGTGAAACGTGTGGGTCGCATCCCACCGGCCGCGCCAAAGCAAACATCGTGCCCTTGCTCTTAGGGAACTTGACCAATCCCCTCACACTCAATGAACTCCCAAAGCCCGGCCTCAACAACAACTGTCTCTGACTCGCAAAGCTCCTCGGCCCGCATTCGGAAGCCGGTCCCACAAGTCAACTACAGACTCCACCGATCCTCGAGTCTTCATCTTGTTCAGCTGCTCCGTAACGTAGTTGTTTCCACCCTGCAATAAAACAAAAAAAAGAAAATGTCAAAAAAAATTTGCATTTGCACGAAAAAAAAAAAAGAGCATACATATGCATCATGAAATTCCAAAGAAAAGTCGACAGTATAACAGCATACAATGAGCATAGCCCCATTTCTCTCGCACAAAAAAAAAGACAGTTTTCAGCAAATCCCAATCAACATTCATGAAAAAAAAAATTCATACAAAGAGTCAACGGAAGTAAAAACTCCGTCTCATTTTCAAAAAAAAAGAAGTTTCTATGCATACATGCATATCATCCATCATTCAAAAAAAAAAAATTTCATACAAAGAGTCAACGGAAGTAAAAACTCCGTCCCATTTTCAAAAAAAAAAGAAGTTCCTATGCATACATGCATATCATCCATCATCTCAAAAAAAAAAAAAATCCTACATTCATACATTCAACAGAAGGAAAAATTCGTCCCACTTTTCAAAAAAAATCATACATACATTCATATCATCATCATCTCATATTGGCAAAATGCCCATTCTTTTCAAACAAAATGCATGCATTGCATTATTTTTCAAATCACAATTCTCGAATTTTCAAAAAAAATATAATAATAAAAAATGGCGAAAATGCCAATTCTTTTCCCAAGCAAAATGCACATTTTGGGACACCCACAAATTCATTGCAACATGCATATCATCAAAATCAATATTCAAATTTCAAAAAAAAAAAATAACAATTTTCATTCATAATTTTCGGATACTAAAAAAAAAAATGGCGAAAATGCCAATTCTTTTTTTCAAGCAAAATGCACATTTTGAGTTACCCATATACTCATTACAACATGCAAAGCATCAAAATCAAGAATCAAGGCCATGAACATTGCATAATTTTCGAAAAAAAAAAAAGAAAAATCATCCAAAAATCAATTTCAAGCGAAATCGACAAGGGAATCAAAAGGATTCGAAGGATACCGTTCGGAGACTCCTGATCGAAGCCCAATGTTGCCAAGCACGGGTAGGGCTCCTCCGCACCGATTGCGAAAGAGTATAGTGCCTCCTCATCCGGACGAGCTCCAATCGTCTCTCCGCTACCGGCCACGCCCTTGGCCTTGAAAAACACCTTCCCGTGTTCCATTGCTTGAAAATCGAAGAAAAACGGAAGAATTTTCAAGCTTTTTGGCCTTCAATGGCTTCCTCCTCTCTCTCTTTCTCTCTCTCGTAATTGCGTAAAATTTGAAAACCGAATGGGGAAGAGGAAGGGCGTTGGCCCTCATTAAAACCCTCTCGAATACGCTCCTATCCGCGCGGATAGGATTGTCGTGGTCAAAATGACCCTTTTGCCCTTTAAAATTTCGTGACTCATAGCTTTAGTCCCAAACTTGACAAAGTTAACCAAAGTTAACCAAAGTCAACCCCCTTTCAAGGAAATTATTCCCGGCAAATAAACGTAAGTCCGATCTCCCGAGAAAGATAACGAGATCCCGTATCTTTCATCAAAATCATCAAACTAGCCAAACGTAAGACCGATTTCCCCGAAAAAGATAACGAGATCCCGTATCTTTCATCAAAATCATCAAACGGCAGTCAAACGTAAGACCGATTTCCCCGAGAAAGATAACGGGATCCCGTATCTTTCATCAAAATCATCCACGGCAGTCAAACGTAAGACCGATCTCCCCGAGAAAGATAACGAGATCCCGTATCTTTCATCAAAATTATTCCCTGCTAGCCAAACGTAAGACCGATTTCCCGAGAAAGATAACGAGATCCCGTATCTTTCATCAAAATCATCAAACGGCAGTCAAACGTAAGACCGATTTCCCGAGAAAGATAACGGGATCCCGTGATCTTTCATCAAAATCATCCCGGCTAGCCAAACGTAAGACCGATTTCCCGAGAAAGATAACGAGATCCCATATCTTTCATCAAAATCATCAAACTAGCCAAACGTAAGACCGATTTCCCCGAGAAAGATAACGGGATCCCGTATCTTTCATCAAAATCATCCCCGGCAGTCAAACGTAAGACCGATTTTCCCGAGAAAGATAACGAGATCCCGTATCTTTCATCAAAATCATCAAACGGCAGTCAAACGTAAGACCGATTTCCCCGAGAAAGATAACGAGATCCCGTATCTTTCATCAAAATCATCAAACGGCAGTCAAACGTAAGACCGATTTCCTCGAGAAAGATAACGAGATCCCGTATCTTTCATCAAAATCATCAAACGGCAGTCAAACGTAAGACCGATTTCCCCGAGAAAGATCCCGTATCTTTCATCAAAATTACCCCCGGTAGTAAAACGTAAGACCGATTTCCCCTACAAATACGTCTGATTTCCCTCCAGCAAAGCCAACGGAATCTCGAGTAGAACTCGAACTACGAAAGGGCTTGATTCCCACTAGGGATACTTAGGTAGCCTATCATTAGGTCCAGCCCCTCGACCAAAACGGTCACCCTTTCCTTCGGCAGCAGACGAAGTCCACCGAAAGGCCTTTTCAAATTAAGGTTCGAGGCACCTAAAACGCCATCATCATCAAGGTCCGAGGCACCTAAAACGCCATCTTCAAGGTTTGAGGCACCTAAAATGCCATCATCAAGGTTCGAGGCACCTAAAACGCCATCTTTAAGGATCGAGGCACCTAAAACACCATCTCCAAGGTTCGAGGAACCTAAGACGCTATCACACACAACACTAGAAAAACGATAAATCACAATCATTCCCAGCAGAGCGGATAGCCATCAGACCGAAAATGGTCATTCCTATCCCCAGCAGAATGGGATAGCCATCAGACCGAAAATGGTCATCTCTTATCCTCAAGCAGAAGTTTCTCTCCAAAGAACCGACCGCGTAACTCGCTCATCAGGTTCGAGGCACCTAAAACGCCATCATCCCCAGGGTCAAAGACCCGAACTACGACTAGCTTGATTCCTCTTAAGGATACGTAGGTAGCCTATTAAATAGGTTCAGCCACCCGATCACCCGATCATCCCGCCAAATATGGAGCCTTACTCTTATCGACGACCCCGCTTCCTTCGAAAGCGCCGTCGCCGAGGGGCTACTGTAAGTGCTCCAATTTGAGCTTGTTAGTATTTTCGTTAGAAAATTAACGAAAGTTATAACATTTCTAACATTTCCTAACAATCCTAACTTTTCTAACATTTCCTAACAATCCTAACTTTTCTAACAAAGTGAGGGCAAAATGGGCATTGCTATTTAAAGATAAACCTTCAAAGGAATCTTAAAAAAGGAAAAGAAATGAAAAAAACCCGAAACAGCAAGTTGAAAAACATTTTCTGCTGGTATTTTTGAATTTTATTCCTTATGTCCAAAGCCTGGAGCAGCATTTAATGAACAGTGCACGCCACCTATCCTATCCGCGCGGATGACTTTGTATTTTTCAGAGGGCTATAAATTGAGCCCTCCAGTCACAAAAATAAGAGAGACAAGAACACAACTCACAGCATTTGGCGAAAATACTTGAGAAAACAGTGAGAATTCTCTAAGAATTGTCACCTTTTTCTCTTGAATCTTCCCAACTTTCACTCACTCAAATCAAACCCAAACACTCTTGCATTCAAGCCTTCAAACACAAAGCACAAAGAAGATAGGTATAACCTCCCTCTTCTTACCCTAAATCTCTCATCCATGCATGCATTTTCAAACTACAAAATGTAGTTGTTCATCTTCTTACCTTAGATCCAAGAGGATCACCATGGAAGTTCATCTCCATGGATGATCCTCTACAAGGATCAACATTTTCTTCAATGTGTTCTTACTTACTTGCAAATGTATTTTCAAAACCCTAAAAACCATTTTCAAGCACCAAATCTTGATTTCAAAGGATAAAATTCTCCTTCCCAAGCAAATGAAGTGCTTAGTCCTAATGTACCCCAAGGATGGTTTGGTATAGTTGATTCACCACTAAAATGTCAAGTGATCACTAACCAAAACCTAGGGAAATGGGGACAAGCATGGATGCAAAACCCCCCTTAAAATCATATTTTCTTTCTTGAGAAGTTGCTGTCCAGTAGCAATTTTCCAAGACCCCAGTCCATTGTCTTAATTTTTGGACACAGATAAACTTGGAATTTGGTGTTGACTACAAAATACTTTTTGTAGCTAACATCCAGATATTTCCAGAAATATTTTTACTTTATTTTTTGGGTGAGTAAAACTCCTCTTTTCAAATTTTCTTTTAGAGGCCAGTTCATCAGCTTCTGGGAATCCAGATCTCATATCTGAGATTTCCAGAAGGTTTTGACCCCTCAAATCTTCTTCAAAATGGAAAATTCCTTCTCACAAATCTTATTTAAGGTGTCTGGAACAACTTTCATTCTCTGAGTTTATCCAGATTATGAAGTTTTAAGGCCCTTGAATCCATTTCAAAATCAAAGGTCCACTGCCTTTTTCATTCTGGCAGAAGTGACTCTCAACTTCAAAAGGTCTTTTGAGTACCAAATCTCAATCCAAAAATCTTTCAAAAAATCATGGGATCAGTTTAAAGTCTTAAAAATACATCCCAATTTTTACTTTTCTGAGTTTCAAATTATTTTGGCCAAAACACACACACACACACAAATGATTTTCAGCTTGGAAGACTCGTTTTACGAGGCATTCCGGGTGCACACTAACGTCCTTCCCGGCGTGTAACATGACCTCCGAACCCAAATCTCTAATCTCGGGCATTTTTCAAAGTTTTGGCCCTTAAAACAAAAATGGCGTGGCGACTCCGTTCTTTTTCCGGATTTTATTTGGTTTTTTCAAAGAAACGCAAAAAAATCGAATTTTTCCCCGCGAGAAATTTTAGGTGGGCACATCATCACAGTACTATCTACCAAACCACTTTCTCTCTCCAAAAAAAAAAACCTCTAAAACCTCCATTTTAAAACCTTCAAACTAAAATGACTTCTACCTCTAAAAGGCAAAGAGCCTCTACAGTTGCAAGGGCTCCCAAGAAACTTATCTTGGAAATGGTAACAATTTCTAACCTTAATCTTGACATTTCTGAATCTGCCATTGTTGAACAACTCAAGAAACCCTTCGTATGCCCCTGTTTCTCATTTTGGTTGATTTTGATCTTGTTTCTCAGCCATTTTCAATGATTTTTTCTAGGTTTTGTTCGTATTTGCATATAGATTCATTATATGTTAATTATTTTATGATCCATCCATGATTTGAGCACTGATTTTGAGATTTTCAGTTCACACTCTTCAAAAACCCACTTCTTATTTTTGATGATTATGGATGATTCTGGGTAAAGGATGAACCTTTAATGATATATTGTTAATCCCCTTCCCAATGTGATCATTTTGATATACTTTTTGTTGATTTTGGTTAAATCTTTGAAAATCTCTGTTCTTCATGTTCATGAATGTTCTTGAACTGTTCTTCGTGTTCTTCATGACATTCATATGATTTTCTGAAAATTCCTTATGATTTGGATACTTTGATTCATGAATAGTGTTTTCAACACTTAGAAAAATTTTGATCTTTTTCATGAAATTTGGATTTCACAAATGTTTTGAAACCGCGTGTTTTTGAACTGCTTGGATATTTCTGTTTCAAAACCGCTTGCCCCCTTCAATGCTAAACCACATGCTAAACCGCTTTCTCAAAATTCTTTTGAAACCGCATGCTGTTTACAACTTTTCTTGATTTTTGAGATTTTACTAAGTATATAGGCTGGACATCATAACCTTCCCCTACAAAACACTGCTTGCATGTGTGTGATAAATTTGGATTACAATGCCACGTACTTAAGTAATCTTGTTCTCAAATCCTTATTTTCTTTATGTATTCATAGTTCACTTGGGGTTTGAAATTTTTCAAACCGCACCACTGCTGAACCGCTTGGTGCTCAAACCACTTGTCAACTGTGGATACAAAAATGGATCTAACATTTAATGTTTTCTCTGTAGGATCCTACTACCTTCCTACCTGGGTGGGAAGTTAATGAGGCTGAGCTAAAGACAGATGGCTTAGGGAGGGAACTGCTAAGGAAATTGAGAGTATCAGGCATTCTGCCCCTATTCACCAAGCTGTAAGTGCTCCAATTTGAATTTGTTAGTATTTTCGTTAGAAAATTAACGAAAGTTTTAACATTCCTAACAATTCCTAACATTCCTAACTTTTCTAACAAAGTGAGGGCAAAATGGGCATTGCTATTTAAAGATAAACCTTCAAAGGAATCTCAAAAAGCAAAAGAATTAAGAAAATCCCGAAACAGCAAGTTGAAAAACAGTTTCTGTTTGATTTTTTGAAAAATATTCCTTGTGTCCAAAGCCTGGAGCTGCATTTAATGAACAGTGCACGCCACCAACCCTATCCGCGCGGATACCTTTGTATTTTTCAGAGGGCTATAAATTGAGCCCTCCAGTCACAAAATAGAAAAAAAACAACAACACAACTCACAACATTTGGCAAAAATACTTGAGAAAACAGTGAGAATTCTCTAGAATTGTCACCTTTTTCTCTTGAATCTTCCCAACTTTCACTCACTCAAATCAAACCCACTCACCCTCAAGTTCAAACACAAACACAAAAAACACAAGGAAGATAGGTATAACCTCCCTCTCCTTACCCTAAATTCTCTCATCCATGCATGCATTTTCAAACTACAAAATGTAGTTTGTTCATTTTCTTGCCCTAGATCCAAGAGGATCACCATGGAAGTTCATCTCCATGGATGATCCTCTACAAGGATCAACATTTTCTTCAATGTGTTCTTACTTACTTGCAAATTCATTTTCAAAACCCTAAAAACCATTTTCAAGCACCAAAACTTGATTTCAAAGGATAAAATTCCCCTTCCCAAGCAAATGAAGTGCTTAGTCCTAATGTACCCCAAGGATGGTTTGGTATAGTTGATTCACCACTAAAATATCAAGTGATCACTAACCAAAACCTAGGGAAATGGGGACAAGCATGGATGCAAAAACCCCCTTTAAAATCATTTTTCCTTTCTTGAGAAGTTGCTGTCCAGTAGCAATTTTCCAAGACCCCAGTCCATTGTCTTAATTTTTGGACACAGATAAACTTGGAATTTGGTGTTGACTACAAAACACTTTTTGTAGCAAACATCCAGAGATTTCCAGAAATATTTTTACTTTATTTTTTGAGTGAGTAAAACTCCCTTTTTCAAATTTTCTTTTAGAGGCCAGTTCATCAGCTTCTGGAAATCCAGATTTCATATCTGAGATTTCCAGAAGATTTTGACCCCTCAAATCTTCTCCAAAATGGAAAATTACTTCGCAAAAATCTTATATAAGGTGTCTGGAACAACTTTCATTCTCTGAGTTTATCCAGATTATGAAGTTTTAAGGCCCTTAAATCCATTTCAAAATCAAAGGTCCACTGCCTTTTTCATTCTGGCAGAAGTGACTCTCAACTTCAAAAAGTCTTTTGAGTACCAAATCTCAATCCAAAAATCATCCAAAAAATCATGGGATCATTTTAAAGTCTTAAAAAGACATCCCAATTTTTACTTTCCTCAGTTTCGAACTTATTTTGGCCAAAACACACACACACACACACATAAATGATTTTCAGCTTGAAAGACTCGTTTTACGAGGCATTCCGGGTGCACACTAACGTCCTTCCCGGCGTGTAACATGACCTCCGAACCCAAATCTCTAATCTCGGGCATTTTTCAATGTTTTGACCCTTAAAACAAAAATGGCGTGGCGACTCCGTTTTCCGGTTTTATTTGGTTTTCAAAGAAACGAAAAATCGAATTTTCCCGCGAATGGCACATTCATCACAGTGGCGACTCCGCTGGGGAGAAAATGAGCTTTTTTAAAAAAATGGTATTTGGTATATCGGTGGAAACCATTAAACTTCCCGTTACCGCCTCCTAACACGAGTCGGGGATAAATTGTGGTTTAACAATCCCACGTACCGGTATCATTGTTTTCAAAAAAAAAAAAAGCTTTTGAGGGTCAAGCTTCCGTCCCGGCATTTAAAAATCATTTGTTGTGTGTGTTGATTTTTGCACATTTTCGTGTTGTTTTGGCCGCCTCGGAAAAAGTCAAAATTTTGACTGTCGGAATCATGTCCCTAACTGTCGGAATTCTTGTGCTTATGTGTTCAAAAATTTTCAAAAAAAAATTTCAAAAAAAAAAAAAAAAGAAAACTTTCAATAAAAAATCATGCATCATATTTTTAAGACACATAAAAAAATTTCTATTTTACTCGAAAAAGAAGATAGGATCGCTTGCACACTACGCGCACGTGACCTTACACCGCACACTACGTCCCTAACCCGGGAAATCCTTGTCGCGCCCGTTTGGTCTTATTACGCCTCTCGGTGCAAGCACAGGGACTACCCAAACATCCCATGGAGCCTCGTGTCGACCATGCACTTGTCCGTGACACACTTTGTCCGAGACCCTGCTTGGTTTTTAGTTTGGTCTCGTGTCATGCCCCCGTCCGTGTATAGACCTTTCCTTTCAAGCCCTTTGTCGGCATACCGACTCAATATCTTTCGGGTCCCTAATCGCCGAAGTTCTCGCCGGTTTTCCGCCGCACTTTGACCAAGATATTGACCGGCGCCTTGACTTCGGCTCCGATCGGCACAAATTATACATCGACTCCCAAAGATGACACTGAGTCATCAAGGATTAATGTTTATTCCATGCCTAATTACGGCTTAATTGACGACAAGTCAAGATCAATCGTGGACATTTATCAGTCCAAATCATACCGACTTTACTGTCGAGCTTCTCTGACATGATCTTGACTTTGACGTCGCCTTTGCCCGTAATTTACATCGAATGCTCGTTAAGACTCGATTACCCGCGACTTTTAGGATCGTTTTTCTCGGCCGGTGAGACCCGCTGCCCTATAGACCCTCGCCCGGGCCGTCCACCCCGGGAGGTCGAAATACAGTGGAATACGAGGGGCTTATAGACGTAGTGACGGGGCCCACCGATCCAGATCCGAGTAGTTTGCGAAAAGAAGAGCAATCTTTTCCAACCGATTAGGTTAATAAAACATGTTTTAAGTAAACGTCAACAAATAACCGCATGTTGCATGAGCCCAAAGCCCAAACACCTACCCTCCTTCAATTCCTGCACATCTGAACCCTCGTACCTTTTCCCCGCAGCCTCCTCACAAAGGTTGGTTCCACACCGGGTCACCGTTTGATTAGTCGGGAAGAGTCAAGCGCGTCATCGCCTTCACCGTTTGTTCCGACTCCGGTTTCGTAATGTCCGCGTCGCCCGGTAATGATAGGGATAACGTCACTCCGTCCTCCAAAATCCCTCGATGCACCGTATTAGATCCAGCTTGGTAGAACGTATGAGACTTCGACACGAGGCTTAAATTAGCGACCTTCTGGAGGTTGTCGCAAGTCATGGTTTGACTATCAGTCTCAATTCCGATGGCACTTTTACCGCAAAGAAGGAAGAAGGTTCTCCTCCTCTTCTTATTCGTCCCGGATACATCAAGATGCCACCCCAAGATTCCTATATCTCCACCGCCGGACTCCCCGCCCGTCGACTTACTGTGGCAACCGGCCCCCAAACAGCTAGCCAAGGATGAAAGAGTTCGGCATACCGTCGGCTTATCCCCTCTCAAAGTGATGATCCCGCAAATATCGCTGGGTGATGAAGATCAGAAACAGCTTGAAGAAATTTGGTCACCCATCAAAGCCCCGGAGGAACGCTGCAATGCATAAAGAAGCTCCGGATTGAAGAGGCCATACGCCACTTCGGGACCTTAACAATCTCCCCTAACCGACCGGGCTACCTGAAGGACAAACATATGCTCGTTCCCCGAACCCTAATACCTCTCATTATCCTACGGAGTCCAACCACTCGCTTCAGATGAGCCCAACAGCGCATCTCCCTGACCAGCCCACTCAAAGTCATTCCAAAGACCGCCAACCCGAGGTCCCAAATCCGCCACCAAAGCGTAGAACACATTTGGTGGGATATCTCGTGATCGTCCCGATCGCCTTGAAAGTGACTATCAGATCTGATACACGAGGACCGTCCTCCTAAGAAGAAGAAAATTTCCTCCCAAAGAAAATTGGAAGGAGAAATTCGAGGCCGGTGATACTGGGTACGCTCGGGAGCCATCTGGGGGATTTGATTATTATGTACTCTACTCCACCGCCTTTCCCTAAAGCAAACTGGGGTAAAAGAGCGTAAAAGCCTTCGCAACGACGTAATTGAGACTTCTGGACACCGTAATACCGTGGACCCGGGTAACTCTACCGCCAATCGTAAATCTATCCCTCGCGGAACGGCCAAAATTCAGCTTTGTCCAGCCTCCCGAGTGCACACCGACAAAGAAAGACCAACGCCGCTTGGCGCTCCCACTCAATCAACATGTTGGACCGTGAGATGGCAACCGCCACAAAAGGCCTTAAGATAACCTGTGGGCTTCAAACAAAGGGTCTACCTCGCAAGAAAAAGGCACGAAGTGATCGAAGCTTGATGACTCTCTTTCTCCGCATCAAAGACCAAATCTATGATCCTCTCGCCTATACGGTAGCATGATCACCTTCTCGCGACGAAGATTTGCCAAGAGATGTTTCCCAAAGACAACGAAGCTTTCAGACATCACCATTAAGCTCAACACCGTGTCGTTCCACTGGAGTATTGGTGGATAATGGATCAGCCATTAATGTCCTTCCTTAGCATGATGCGGGCCCCGCGCATCAATGAAAGGCATATGATCCCATCTACCCGGATTATCAAGGCCTATGACGGCTCGTCTCGTACCATCCCGGGGACAAGAACTCGGGAACTGCAGTACGAAACCCAAATGGTGCCAAGCAAAGTTCCATGTAATGGACATCCCATCCGAGTTCACATCCCTATTAGGGCGCCTTGTTGCATCACATGAAAGCCATAGCTTCCACTCTCCACCAATGCGTCAAATTCATTAACCGACAAGGGGACTCAAGTCATAAGGGGTGACAGCTTCTCCATAGTGGAACGGCAGAGACCGTCACTAAGCATGCTCTTAGCCGACACCGGGCTACCTCCTCCGAATCGACCAAGGGACTATCGGGCAAGTCTCATCGAATCCCCTGTAATCCGGTGATGCCAATTATGTCAACGCACTCAAGCGAGCAGACTCCGAAGAAGTTCGATTCATCAAATTCAATTGTCATTTCCAACATTTGGAGGCATACTGGAAGGAGACATTGAACACTGCCATGGTACGAGCACACAAACCTCCAGTCTCCAATCAGAGATTTGTCAAGATCCTTCAAGACCCACTTCGGCTCTCGCCAAGCCGAAGAGATTTTCATGATAAAAGTCGAGCAAGCATCGTCATACCTCGACTCGAATCTATGCGAACGTCGTGGGACGTCCTCCTTGCCGAACCGCCCGTTAAGCCTTTCCCGCTCAAGCATGGGGCACGAGATTTTTCCAAAGAAGATACCGAGACGCAATACGCCCTTACATCCGGATTGAGCGGTCGATTGTGACGAGATAGAAATCCCTGCACTGAGGAAGATCCCTACATCCACATGCTCGCCAGACGCCAAACACAATTGATTCGGTTCGACAAAGAGATGATAGCAACGATCGAGGAAGGAGGACAAACGAGAGACACCCCCGAGCATGAGCCCTCCGACAAAGAATGCCGCTAAAGAATTGGGAAACTCTCTCAGGCCCGTCCGCGACCAAAGAAGATATGATCACCAAGCTTGGATTGGTCCCCCGTCCCTTTGTGTCAACCTTTGTAAAGTCCTCCGAGTCTTTCATTGTTAAGGTTGAGTCTCTAGGTTCGTCCGATGGCCTTACGCCTGAAGACTACGAGTCTGTAGCAAGTGCTGTACTTCCTTTTCATTCTCAATGAAATGACGAACTTTTCTGAGTATCCCTTGATTGCCACTTTAACTAATGATAAATCAATAATAAAAAAAAACTTAATAATAATTCATTAGATAAAGAAGCAGACACATTAAACAAAAAAAAATCTTTAAGTAGGTTGACCGGAAAGAGGAAAATCGAGCCCAAGCTGCCGAAGAGATTTTGACGAGTATGAATTTGGGAACTGCGGAAGAGCCTAAAGAGACGCATAATTGGTAGGGACGCCTTACAAAATCCTCCAAAATCCACAATTCAAAGAAAGTTGCCCTCTTCATCAAAGAGAACATCATATGCAGATACGGGTTACCAGCCGAAATCATCTCAGATAATGGATCCCACTTTGAAGGGGAATGTGAAAGGTCAGCCGGCGTACCCGACAACCCGTCACAAGTCATCTCCCTACTGTGCCCCAAAACCAACAAGCCGTCGAGGCAAAGAAACAAGACTTTGGAAAACATCATCCGGAAAATGGCCGTCCGAGGCGCAGATTGGCCCGAGAAGCTACACTCGCACTCTCGGGGGGCTGCTGTAACATCCGTCGTAACAGGATTATAACCGGGGAAACACCGCTTGCTCCTCACATACGGAATGGAAGCCGTGCTCCCAATCGAATTGAAATCCCCTCACTCCGCAAGTGCCAGTTGAAAGCCAGACATCAGACGAGGTCTAATGGCTCCAAAGTCGCGCATGATGAATTGGCCGTCTCGCTAGATGAACGACGACAAAGGCCATGGAACATATCCGAGC